>BMAU01019732.1:600000-905126 GCA_019973935.1 Trichonephila clavipes | reverse complement strand
ACAGGAGAAAAACAACTCAACTCGGCAACATGAACGAAACAACTCAACAGGAGAAAACAACTCAACTCAGCAGCAGTAACGAACACCTCAACTCGGCAGCAGGAACGAAACAACTCAACTCGCCAGTAGGAACGAAACAACTCAACTCTGCACTGCCGCCGACCGCCTACAACCGCCTGCACCGCCTTTACAGCAGAATCGGCTTTTTCTACCTACTGTCGACGATCCTCTGCCCCGTAGAGTTTCATTTCCTTTCACAGACTCATGGGATTATATTTCAGCAAGATAACTCATGGCTGCCCTCAGCATTCCTTACTACTATTTATCTTCGTGCTTCTCCCATATTTTCTTGGCTAGCTCGATTTCCATGAGCTTGTATCTCAATTGAGCACTTTTGTGCTCTTATGAGCAGGTGTTTCCAGTCATTCCTGGATCGCACCTAACTCTCCAATTGGAACATGCATAGGAAGCAATCTTGCAGAAAGATATCCCCTATTCTATGAGTCAATCTCAGCCAGATAACAGCTTGGATGGTCGCTAGAGATTGGCCAACCCATTACTGATATATTTTTGCTCTTTTAGCTGTATTTCGTGAATAAAAGATTCAATTAATGAGATACTGTCAACGTTTTTGTAATACATGTTACCGATTTTCAGCTCCTTCGATTAACCCCTTTTTGGTGCGACGCTTTTTATGTTTTAAAGCGGAAATTCGAAATTCACAAAAAAAAGAAACACCAAAAATTCAAATTGTGTGTGTATGCTACAGCAGCTATAAACTTGGTAGTCCGAAGACTTCTTTTAGCGTGTTTGAAAACAGTTTTAGCTGCTAGTCAACCTTCCCTTTCTATTTATAGAACGGATCAAAATCCATAAGATTATAACGATTGTTTTTGAAATCCATTATTAACTATCAAATATAGACAAGTACCTAAAATATACTTGAAAATGCGTAGACCACAGCCTGAATCAACAAACAACTAACAAATAATAGCCAGATACAGTAAGCAATAAGCAAATTTAAAACTGAGAACCAGAAACTGCTCATTACAACCAATTTGTTGCACTAAAAAGTATATTATTCATATAAATTAATGATAAAATAATACACCGAAAAAACACTACCAGTAAATTTATAGATATTTTGAAATAATACTAAGAATCTAAATAATGATGTATTTTATTAATTCTATGATATTGAAAGTATAGTCATCTAGGTCAGAGGTCACCAAAGTGGTGGTCCACGGACCACTAGTGAGCCGCGAGAAGATTTCGCTGGTCCCCAGAAAAATATGTGGGGAATATACTTGCTCATCACGTAAGTTATGTTTTAAGATGCACTGAAACATAATTCAATTCATAACAAAACGTGAAAAATTATAAAAACGCTTCTTCATAGAATAACGTCACGGTAAATAAGTTGTGCTGCTGTAGCTGCATTGTTATGTGTAGATAATAGATCCATGTGCAGTAAAAATTCAAGATAATTTAAGCATGCATCTAAAAGAAAGTTTCGTTGATCTATCGTCCGACGAAACCCTCAAATTTAAATTTCATTCATCCTTATCAAGATCTCAGTTTTGGCTTTCCATAAAAGGTGAAGCCTTTTAGAGTGAACAGGTGTGATGAAAATTCTCATTCAATTCTCCACAACTTATTTATGTGAAAAGGCTTTTTCATCTGTCACAGCCATCAAAATACGGAGTCGATCTCAGTTTGGAATAAATGCAGTTCGCCGTCTTACATTAACACAACATTGGATCCAAATATTCATAAACTTATTTCAATTAAGCAGGAACATCCATCATACTAGGAATGTGTGATGCTAAAAGTTTGATATACTTAAACCATTTTTTAATTGTTTTGTTTGTTTATTTTATTATGGTTTATTAATGAAGCTTTCATATAATTTAGTTACAATTAATAGTTTCATTTTATTGACTAGGTACATTTTATGTGTCCTTTATCACAATTTTTTTTTATAAATATATTCAACACTTAGAAAATTCTGTTTGTGATCTGTGGGATTTAAATCAGGAATTTATTGGTCCGTGAGGTCAAAAAGTTTGGCAACCGCTGATCTAGGTCACAGAAAAAATTATGAATTATTTTGAAAAATAGCTCCTCATATATCTGTGTGTGTGCGTGCGTGTGTGTGTGTGTGTGTGTGCGTGAGCGCGTGTGCGTGCATGCGTGTGTGTGTGTGTGTGTGTGTGTGTGTGTGTGTGTGTGTGTGTGTGTGTGTGTGTGTGTGTGTGTGTGTGTGTGTGTGTGTGTGTGTGTGTGAATGTGTGTGCGCGCGTGCGTGCTTGTGTGGGGGGTAGTGTAGTGTTTTATACGTCTAACTTTAAGCTATGAGCTAAGAGTTTATTACTACTAAATCTCGCTGTATTAAAGCCGAAATTACTCCATTCGATTTCTGTAGCTTTTGAGTTTTGAAAATATTTTATGCAGCAGCAAAAGCTACTTTAATATATTTTGAGTCAAAAAAGCTTTTTTTGTTAAAAAAGTTTCCAATAGTTTCATAAACAGTATTTCATTTTTCTTAAACCTGATTGAAGCTACAAAAATATTTGGTAAACAAATCTTTAATAAAAACCATTTCATACGACTTACAACGAAGCGAATAACCTATTAATAATGTTCTGGAAATAGGGAACAGAGATTTATGTTAAAATTTGTATGCAGTAGTTGGAAAGTTTTTAAAAAATTTAACCCTGTGTAGGCCTATGCTATGGCACCTGCGCCTCAGCATGTAATTTCGCTCAAAATCCACCCAACGTAACTGCATAGCTTCCAAAAACGTCAGTGGCAACATTTGGAGGCGGAAGTTGTAGCATTCATATGCAGATTTCCATCAACAAGAACTCTCTTTCTCTCCCGTTTCAGATCCCCTCCCCTAAAAAATGCCTTCGAGAGTTGAAACCTGACGCGTACTGCTCCCAACCCTACCCTAATAACTCGATTACATGGCGTTGAACACCAAGTTAAGGATATAAATTGCATTCCCTTTTACGTCTGGACCGGTGACGGGAATCCTGCATACAGCCGGAGACTTACATATAGTCAGTGACCTAACACGACGTAATCCACTCAAGAGTGACCTACGCCAGTCACTCCCCTCTTTTCACTGTCGAGTGACGGTTGCAATACCCTGGGGGCGGAAGCTAAGGTGCAAATAATACACAAGCCCCCAGCTATTTGGAGAGGTCTATTTAAACAGCATTAGCGTCTCTGTAGGTGATATTACATGATGTTGGAACATAGGGAGAGTCTCTTTTCGTCTATTGTTCCCTTAAACCCTCCTCTCTGGTTTCTTTGACATATGAGAAAAGCCTTTTAAACAGTATCCGAGGTGGATGAAGGGAGAAATCCTGAATATTTACTAACAATATTCTTTCAAATTATCCATATCCCACACACAAAAAAAGAACTGCATCTGTAATTGATTTTTACCTACTTGTGTTAATTTATTGTTTTTCTTGAACTTAATTATTGGAGATGGCAGTGAAAAATATTTCTAGTAGAAGAAATCATTTCGAATGTGTACTAAAACAAAATTTGGAGAAACCGCATTTCACTCTGTCTCCGTACTTCTTTCCAGCACCGAAAAACCAAACAAGAAAAGTGTTTAACTGGTCTTGAGAAGACAATGAATTAAAGACATCTTTTTTTTTTCAATCCTGTTGAGACAGGATAGCTCATTTTTCATAACTGATTCTTGATTTGTTTCATGTGGGAGATTCTTGGTAATAAAAACATTTTGCACTATAATTAATTTTTGCGTTGAAAGTAATTTTACTTTTGAACTATGAAGCTAGGAAGAAAAAAATATATATATGATGCCCTTTCTTAATTGAGCTAAGAAATAAACTTAAGATTTCATTTTGTGTAGAGTTACACAAAGAAAAAAAAATCATGACACACACACCTTTCCCCTGTAACTCTATTGGCATTTAATTTATTAATGACATAGATTACGATGGAAATATGATTTAATTCTTTGTTATTTTCTAATATTTTAAAGCTTGGTTTCAGTTTGTAGGGAATAAATTACTACACACGTGTAGCAAACGTTTCTTCAAAAACTAAATTTGAAACTAATGACTACTGAAAAGAAAACATTCTTCAGTTTTGTCCAGTATATTACATTAAGAATGAATTCATTCTAATAGAAACAACTAAACCTCTCTCTCTCTCTCTTTTCTTGATTATGAAATATTTTGTCTCGCTAATATATTTAACAATCTTCATTTTTAAAAGTCTTTTAAAAAAAGGCAGACCTATTTTCTACTCTTACAAGAAGTAATGACTTTTTGAAATAGCTCTACGTAAAGTAATTTATAGATAATTTCTATGACTTTTCTAATTTTTATGAAATTGGAGCCTTTTTAAGAAATATTCTTCTCCGTCTATGAAGTTTTTCTAAGAATATTCCTATATATCTACAAAAGTGAGATGAATAATTAATAATCATCAAAACTGGAAAAAAAAATCGAAATTGCAAGATGAACCACATACATAAGATTTTAGAAAGGATACATTAGAAATTGTAAAAATAATAGAATTTAAAATATAAGAATATAGATACTACAGTATTATATAAACATTGGTGACAGGACAGCTTTTATATGTAAAATATTTTAAATAAAAGTGGGGTTGAACATGTTTTTTGGCCAGCCAAAGTTCCCCCTTTCTATAAATAATAGGGGGGAGGGGGAACCTACTGAAAATAATGGATAGAATTTCGAAATCAATTACAAGAAATAGCTAACTTACCTAAAAATTGCCATTCAAAAATGCAGAGCCTGAGCTAAATCTGAGCACCATAAACAAGTTATGCCAGATTCTGGACCCAAATGCAAATTCAGAGCATGTGACTGGCTTAATAGTACTTAGTACACTTATCAAAAGTATGAAAAGAATAGAAATAAAAAAATTAAATAATGTGTATACATACTACTAGTACTTGAGGAACACTATGATTATAAATGTATATTTAAATATTAAAAAAATTATTACGGTTAAAATAGGGCTATGAAAATAAGTAATTTTATCTAATATTAGAATATGGAGGTAACTATATCTATTTAGGAAAAATGATAAATTTATAATAATAAAAACTAGTAATATATTCTGAGGAATTTTAAATTAAGCAATATTTAGTGATAGATTATTTCAGTAGCGCACACATGAATTTCGGGGGGTCGAAAGTTCACCATTCTGGTATCATGCTCCTTTTAATTTTTTCGGGAACAAAACACAGTAAAAAACTAATTATTGAATAAATAATTAGCATTAATTAATAAAATTAATCATTAATAACAAATATTTAATTAAATTTTACGTACTATATACTTAGAATTATAGTCTATCGGGAAAAAAAACAAGGGTTTGGGGGTCCGGATTCCCAGGACCCCCCCCCTTGTGTGCGCCACTCTGGATTATATAAATATATACAATATTTACACAAGTTTCTTAAATATTCTGCTTAAAAGATCCACTGTTTCTATTTCCTACGTACTCCTTTCCACTAGCGTAGCTAGTCCTGAATCGGCCCTGTATCGAAATTCCTTGGGGGTCTTTTTTCAAAAAATATAAATAAAAATGATCGTATTAATGAAATTCATTTGAAAATGTCAAAACACTACACATGTTGGAGCCCTGTAGCTGGGGGTGCTCCGTGTCATTGATATGGCGGTAACAACGCTCCTGCTCCTTTTGATAATACAACAGTCGCAGAAACCTTATCCTTAACTCAATACTCCAATTACAATGATGGGAAAAAAATACTCTCTCTCTCTCTCTCTCTCAATCGTATTTTCTATATAATTATTCTCTTTTACCTTACGATAAAGTTAAGCTTTATAACCGTAAAGCTCCTATCCGCGTGTAGCCCTCGTGGCCTAATGGATAAGGCATCGGTCTCCTAAACCGGGGATTGCGGGTTCGAATCCCGCCGAGGGTACGAGATGAGCACTTTTTTGTATACTTAGTTAAAGTGTTAATTTTATTTTTTCAGTTGCTACTGTATATTCTTCATTTCTCTTTAAATTTTAATTCTTATATTTTGATTTTTTTTTGAAAAAAATTATATATATTCTTTTTTTTAAAACTACTTTTAAAAATTTTTTTATATGTATTAAAAGAAAATGAAGCTAGGGACATAAATGCCTCTTTTTGCAGCTTTGTCTTCTCCCGCGCATGTGTGGATGCGGTAGCTGAGTGGTCAAGATCACAAACTTGTGGGCGGCGTTTTTCTGTTGAGGTATGGATTCGAATCCTGTTGTTACTAAAGCCCCGTCATGTAAAGGACTACGAGTTATGTCGAGGCTCAATGTCATCCCATTTGCGTCGTGTGAGAAAGTGGAGTGCCAGCTCATATGATATCCTCGTCTTCTTTTGATTGTCGTTCAAAATTATGTGATTCATCTCCAACAACAATCAAGTTCCTACAAAATGATTAAGCAATAAATCTCCAGTATTTGTGGCACACTGATATAGATTAAAATTTTAACCTTTATATTTTGATTTTTAAAATTGTAATACAATTAAATAGAGCTAATATATATATATTCCATCATGTATTAGGAAGAAGAAGTATGGGCGTAAATGACTAAGAATTTCTAACTGTTCCTTATTTTTTTGCTAATTACATCATTTATATACTATTTTCTGGTGTAGTCTTGAGACCTGGACCTAATAGAAAAGAGAAGTTAGTGAAAGAACGACAATAAAGAGAGCGCTAAATTTTGTTCGTTTTGAAATATAATTTTCTGTAAAGAAAAAATATTGATATTCAATATATTAAAAAATATTGATTAAGAAAAAATAGTGAGACAAAAAAATATTGTCTTGTATTTATTTATTTATTTATTTATTTGACGCTTTTTTAAGCCAAAAATAGTATTTAAAGCAAATACTATTTTTTTTCTCTAAAGGGAAACTGAAATAAAAAAATTACATTCGCATTGGGGCTATTCAAAGAAAGTGTATAAAAATAATTTTTATAACTCCCTATATGTGTATTATACACAATTCTAATATACATTTCAAACTATCTCAAAATAAATGTTCATTTTGTAATGTCTTATTTCATTTTATTATAAATATCTCCTCTGTCTCTTCTTTGACTTACTCCTATTTAAGCAAATATTTCCTGAGATCAATAATTGGTGTGTGTTTACATATACGAAGGTCATCGAATCCAGGATCAAATTATATGTTTGCATTTTTTAGATGCAATGCTAAAAAGAAGGAAAACTGCTCTTGAAGTGGCCGCGGTAGCCGAGTGGTATAGGTATCGGACCGTGGCTTGCTTTGTCACGGGTTCGAGCCCAGTACCACTAAAGACCCGCCGTGTAGGGCAGCGATGCACGTTAAATCTGTCGAGAGCTGAAACGTCCTCCCGTTGGTGTGGTGTGGTAGTTAGGAGAGGGGGGTGCCAGCTCAGGTGTCGTCCACGTCACTTGACCATGGTTCAAAATTACGTGGTCCGTCGCCAAAAGCCCTCGTGTAGCTGAACAGTGTGACGTTAATATTCAATCAATCAATCAATCAACTGCTCTTGAAAGTAAAAACGCTTTTATTCGAGTAAAATGCATGTATGATAGGATAATCAATCTTTCAGTGATCTATTCAGTGTTTTGAGAATTGATTGATTGATTGATTGAATATTAACGTCGCACTGTTCAGCTACACGAGGGCTTTTGGCGACGGACCACGTAATTTTGAACCATGGTCAAGTGACGTGGACGACACCTGAGCTGGCACCCCCCTCTCCTAACTACCACACCACACCAACGGGAGGACGTTTCAGCTCTCGACAGATTTAACGTGCATCGCTGCCCTACACGGCGGGTCTTTAGTGGTACTGGGCTCGAACACGTGACAAGGCAAGCCACGGTCCGATACCAATACCACTCGGCTACCGCGGCCACCAGTGTTTTGAGAAGCAATTATAGCTTGAAAATTTCTGAAAAAGAAATGGTAACGATATGAAATGTTTAAAATAAGGTCAATTAAAAATTCTTTCTAAATAATGTTTTTCCTCTTAATTTTTCCCAGTTTTGTTAATGAATTGTCTTTGTTTATATAATAACATTTTTCAAAGACTATTTTACTTTCAACATTAAAATCTACTCTATCACATCTTTTCAATTTTCTTTCCATCTGTCATCACCGGTTTATTTAGGTGGCAGATTTTTTGATAGATGCTTCTTGCTTGTTCCCTTTACTCTTATAGATATAAAAATAATATACATATACAGTGAGACTCCCAAAATTGAGAGTACACTTAATTCCGAATTCACCATCGGATCACCAGGTGTAGAAATTAATACGCTATGTTAACGCACTTTAGTACATTCAAAATGCATACATTACTCTTCCAAATAACATTAAATGTAAGGTATGGAAATCGATTGAAACAAAAATATGAAGGTTTGAAGAAAAACTACACCATTTTAATGTCACAAAATTGAGGGTACACTTCTTCAATCACTATGCAAAACTACCAGTAATTTTTTAAAATAGGAATTTGATAATAGATCTATGATAAAGGAAGGCTTTCAAAGGCTATCTGATAACAAATTTATGCTTGTTATTTGATGTCTTGATTAAAATGGAGAATCGGAAGGAAACGACGATCGAAGAGAGAAAACTTGTTATTAAACTGTCAAATGAAGGTAAATCCCAGCGGAATATTGCTAAAGTAGTTGGACGAAGTGTTAACTGCATCCAAAAAATCCTGCAAAAATTTTAAAAGACTGGTATGCTGGAAAATAACGAAGGAAGAGAGAGAAAGAAAATTATGAAATTTACAACCGAGCGAAGAGT
The DNA here is from genome assembly GCA_019973935.1 of Trichonephila clavipes. Lineage (NCBI taxonomy): Eukaryota > Metazoa > Arthropoda > Arachnida > Araneae > Nephilidae > Trichonephila > Trichonephila clavipes. The sequence goes on along the minus strand of BMAU01019732.1, from coordinate 896,288 downwards.
TATACATCAAAAGTGAAGATTGATCCTAAAATTAGTGCTCCTAAAATTTCAGCCAGTACCTCTAATACCTTAGGTCGATCGGTTTCTGCAGAAACGGTACGAAGAGTCCTAAGAAAGGCTGGCTATAATGGTAGAGTTGCTCGAAAAAAGCCCTTAATTGGTATGAGGAATAGAGTCAAGCGATTGACATTCGCTAAAGAACACATTTTAAAGCCTCAACAGTTTTGGAACGAAGTCATTTTCAGCGATGAGCGTAAGTTCAACATCTTCGGCAGTGACGGTCGTCGTATGGTGTGGCGTAAACCAAATACCTCATACCACCCAAAACACACATTTCCTACTGTGAAGCACGGAGGTGGGTCGGTGATGGTTTGGGGGTGTATGGCTGTGTCGGGGGTGGGAAAGCTAGTATTCATTGATGGAATCATGCACAAGATGGTTTATCTTACTATACTGCAAAATAATTTGAAAGAAAGTGCTGATAAATTGGGACTGGGGTCGAATTTCATATTCCAGCAAGACAATGACCCCAAGCACACTGCGTTTGTTGTAAAAGAATGGCTGCTTTACCATTGTCGGTATCAACTTAAAACACTTCCACAGTCTCCCGACTTAAATGTTATCGAGAATGTGTGGTCCCACCTTTAGAGAGCTGTGCAAAAACATCCAATTACAAGCAAGGAACAATTGAAATCGGTATTGCAAGAAGAATGGCTGAATATTGCTCCCGAGACCACTAGACATCTTGTGGAATCGATGCCTCGGCGATTGGAAGCTGTCATATCAGCAAAATGTTATGCTACTAAATATTAACTCTTTATTATTCATGATTTATGCATGAAAATAAATGCATGTACTCTCAATTTTGTGGCTATTAATTTCTGTTAATTTTCTTTAGAAGTTATTATATGTATGTTTATATTATCAAATATTTTGTTTTATCATTCAAAATAATGAATTATGATCTAATAAATAGGTTTTAATTATTTCTCTCATTTAATATAATTTTTTCATTCTAAACATTGATTCCCGTTTTAAAAGTAGGTGTACCCTCAATTTTGGGAGTAACTGTAAATATATAAATTTCCGTTTCCTTTTCCATTCTTTCAAACGTATATAATTACTTAAAAGAGGGATAGTATCTTGCGGAGTTTTGAAATTGCATATTTTGATATACTTTTTTCTGATTTCGCATAAACCAGTAAATTTTGATCAATTTATTGTGAGTTTCTTACGTTTCTGCAGTAAGTACAAAGTTTAAAATAAAAGAACAATTTTTGCTAAGGAATCATTAATTTTTTTAAAAAATAGAGTCAAGTATATATACCTATGAACACAAAAATAACAATAAATAATTAGCTTTTTTCCTGTGTTACCCGCATAATAACTTTTAAAAGACTTATGGTATAGATCTAATATATTTTTATATAAAATTAAAGCCAAATAATAATGCTTTTTTTCTGTATACCTCGAATTTTAAATTGATCTTTTATTTAAGTACTCTTTAGAATTAAAAAAAAATTAAAAACAGGGTTTTTTTATTTATCATATTACAAATTCAAATCTACAGATCCCACCTACAAAAATTGAGGTATGCAGAGCACACGTTCCCAAACCAATAAAATATTAACAAAATATCATAGATTTGCAACCGAAACCCTTTATGTTAATTTTGTGAGGAATAGTAAAAATTAGAACCTGAGAAAATCAAGTTTAAAGATTAAATTTTATATTTCTTTCATTTAAAAATAGTTATTTTTACACTTAAAATGTACCCATTTCCCATGATGGACATTCTTTCCCACAAAGTGTTCATGTGTGATTTTTTTCTCATTCTCAGTCTTGCGAACCTCTTTTGAAGAGCGAGTTAATATTAACGTCGCACTGTTTAGCTACACAAGGGCTTTTGGCGACGGACCGCGTAATTTTGAACCACGGTCACGTGACGAGGACGACACCTGAGTTGGCACCCCCTCTCCTAACTACCACAACACACCAACGGGAGGACGTTTGAGCTATCGGTGGATTTAATGGGCATCGCTCCCCAGTGGGTCTTTAGTGGCACTGGGCTTGAACTCATGTCATGCCACCTCTTTTGTAGAAAATTTAGATTTAATTTCTGTTCCCTTTATTCACACATTATCAGTCTGAAAAGCAGAAAAGTAACTTCATTTTAAAACCCAGATGTTTCATAATATATGTGGGTGTGTGATTAGCTATTCCATCATTAAATATCGCTGATGTTTCATTTTATACACCAATATCAATAGTTATTTTAAAAGATCCTGATATTTTTTTGGTCACTACTTCTAAACTATAAAACTGAAAGATTCTTTTGTTTATATTTTTCTACTCCAAAATACTTTTTTTAATAGTTTGGGTGAAGTTAATTCTGTAACTAAAGATTGAACTGGATTTATAACAGCGATAGGCATAATAGTGCTTCATTTGTTGAAAGAAGTGCTTTTTTTGTGATTTTGCACTTTACTCAATATATTGCAAAGATGTAGCCGAAGAAGCCGATTTGATTTAGTGAACGATATAATAACGTTATATATCTTCATTATGTATAGACAAATTAATAGTATATTCCAAATTCGAACAGAGCACGGAGAGTAAAGGGTCCAATCAGGTGTCGTCCTCAAGACTTGACCATGTTTTAGAACGAACGAGGCTCGTCACCAGTAGACCTCATGTGGCTTCGAAGGGAGATGTTAATAAAAACAAATGACTGATAAACGTAATTCTAACAGAAAGTGACAAAAATCTGTTGGTTCATATTTTTTGTGTACGTTGACATTTTTATTGCCGAAATTATATTACTATTGAATTTCGACGCAGTTAGTATTAAAACGTTCTTAACATTCTATATTAATTTTTAAAAATAATTTTGAAAAAATCGATTTTTTAACGTCCAAAGGTACTATCCCCTCCCCTTAAGCGTTTGATGATGATTGTTCTGTTTAATGAGTAGTTTAAAAGGAATTTTAATGGTGATATTTAAAATATTACTAAATTATTCTGTAGAAACAGCGTTATTGTGGATTGCATGATCGATGTATGATCCGACTGGATTTTCAGACAGCTTCCTTATATGTGTGGTGTATTAAACAATTTATAAGACGAGTTTCAGCGTAGAAGGGAAGGTATCCATTTTTCCAGCTAGTATGCAGGCGATTAAATTTCAAAATAATAAAAATCAATTAATCAAACAAAAGTTTTTTTAAGTTTGTATATATACCCTTATGGAGGAAAAACGAAGTCTTAGGACGAGAAAGAGACTGTTTTGTTTGTAATTTAGCGTGTGTAAGGCCCAAATTCGGAAAATGGAATGATTAAAAATTTAAAGCCATATATAGAATACATCAATGGCTAGTGATTGCCTGTTGATTGTTAAAACTAACAATAGATGAAACCTCTTAGCAGTGATGTATGCTTGTATGAGTATACGTCTTTTGTCATTTTGCTAGGCATTCATCAACTGTGACTCCAGATCTACGACATTTTGCGGTTCCCGAATTTGACAATCTAGGATGTCTTATACTTGTTCGATTAGTGAAAGATATGATGACTTTGATAGCCAAGAAGAATATCCCCAGCAAGGAGTTAGTCCACAGATATGAGAATTGGATGACATTACCTTTTATTTGAAAATGGCCCCAATGTGACAAAATAGGAAGGATAACACAGATGGCCGCAGGATATCATCAACATATCATTGAGTTTCTTAAGTCATGCGCTAGATGACTAGAGCAGACTTGCTGTCGCTAAAGATAGCACACCACATCATGACACCAGGAGTAATAAGTGAATATATTACTGTAAAATAAAGTATGAATGAGAGACCTCTCAATTCAACCGGACGCATTCTGATTTGATAGCCATCTGCTTCAAGATTGATGTGAAATTTATCGTTGAGCACTATGCACTGTAAGTTTACTGGTAACCAGGATGATCAGCTACGACATCGCTCCAGACGACTCTGCTGATATTGTGGGATTGAAGGTAATCGTCTTCAAGTCACAACCAAGCTCCATGTGAGATGATGGCAAATACAAAGAGTAATATGGAAGTGGTTGCAGTTTGGATAGGGACAACATTAGGGCAGTTTGAGACTTTTTGTAAAATTATTCAATCTTGATTCGAAATCTTGTCTTTCCAGAGATTTTATTCCATTAATGAGCCTCTTGCAACAATCCTTGCTGCCAGCACTTTTGCATTGCCTTGTCTCTACAGCAGTGGCGCACACAAGGGGGCTCCTGGGAGTCCGGACCCTCTACCCCAAAGCCCTTGTTTTTTTTTCAGATTTATTATAATTCTAAGTATATAGTACATAAAAAATTTAATTAAATATTTGTTATTAATGATTAATTTTATTAATTATTGCTAATTATTTATTCAATAATTAGTTTTACTGTTTTTTGTTCCGGAAAATAGACAAAATCAAAAAGAACATGATACAAGAATGGTGGATTTTCGACCCTGCCTCCCCCTTGAAAAATTCCTGTGTGTGCTCTACTGCTCTACAGTATAGGTGACGACCCTTTCTTCGGTATAAACAGCCAACTTCGAACATCTGACTTTCTGATTAATCTATGTTTTATGTTTGAAGTCGATCAATTAGTACAATGTCTCCGACAATGGCCATTCAAAACGCCACGAGGCGTCTCAGAGACCTCTGCCCACTAACACCAGGAGAGATGGACAGATTGTCCATGTCGGCTTACGAAATCATACATCTATGTCACGTACTTTAAGTCAGGAACTTGGTTCAAAAATATACTGTTGTGTAGTCCAGGTAACGTGCTCTGTTGCCCAATGTAAACGGACATTTCTATATCACTGATAAGGAGGACAATTCAAAAAGACGCTTTTCATAGAGTCCTGGATTATGAAGGCGTATGTGCGTCCCGAATTAACAGATATTGTCGTCCCCCTTTCTTGTACAATGATCTCAAAATGAGCAGGAGCCTGTAAAAGTTTCCTCCACTTCAGGCAGAAAGAAGTTGATCTTGTGCAGGGATTGTAATCAGTAAGCGATATGGTACAAGCTTTCTTGATACTGAATTTTTTCATTCAAATTGATCTTAAGTGAGTGAGTGAGTAAGTGAATATTAACGTCGCACTGTTCAGCTACACGAGGGCTTTTGGCGATGGACCACGAAATTTTGAACCATGGTCGAGTGACGTGGACGATACCTGAGCTGGCACCCCCTCTCCTAACTACCACACCACACCAACGGGAGGACAAATTGATCTTAAAGCTTCCAGGCAACACTACGAGATATATCAAGACGTGCAGCATCAAATTGTATTTACCACATTTCTTTCATTCAATTGACCGCCCTCTTAATGAATCGGGTATAAGCAAAATTTCCTAGATATGTTTATCAATATCTTAGTATTAACAACTGAATATCTTAAAAAGTTGAATAAATAAGTTACGAGACGATAAGTTACGAATAATAAAGTTACGAGAATGGGATATTCGCAGCTTGATATGCGCCTCTGTAAAATTTACATTTTTTAAAAACAATGAATTTCATATTGAAAAGATGCTTGTACAGTGCGACAAATAAGTTTTAAGACTGTCTCCACAAAACAATATATAAACAAGAAATTAATTCATGTTTTGGTTTTGTATTCAAAATAGGACCCTCTGGCTACAATGCACTTGTAATAGCGATTTATTAAGGAATCGAACGCCTGTTGTGTGTGAATTGCTTTGTGGAATGCCCTGCAAAGCATGCGTCGAAGCTACTTGTAAGGTCGACATGTCCTCAAAATAACACCCTTTTTAATTTCATTTTAAGTTTTGACAACAAGGAGTAGTCACAGGGTGCTAAATTAGATGAATACGATGGATGGCTTAACACACAGACATTATTTGTTGCCAAAAATCGACGATCAACAAGGGAGATGTGACAGGGTGCATTGTCCTTTAACAAACACCAAATGTTTTCAATCCGATATTCTGGACGAATGCGACGAATTCTGGTCATCAAACGCTTTAAAACAGCTAAGTAGTATGGACCTGCAATTACTTGTCAAGTTAGAACAAATTCTTTGTGGATAATACCCCTAGCATCGAAGAATGTAATACGCATTGTTTTGGTTTTTGATGGAATTTTTCTTGTTTTTTGGCTTACGGTGAATTTTCTGACTTCCGTTCCAAACTTTTCTCTTTTTTTTTCAGGGTCATATTGGAATTGATTGATTGATTGAATATTAACGTCGCACTGTTCAGCTACACGAGGGCTTTTGGCGACGGACCACGTAATTTTGAACCATGGTCAAGTGACGTGGACGACACCTGAGCTGGCACCCCCTCTCCTAACTACCACACCACACCAACGGGAGGACGTTTGAGCTATCGGTGGATTTAATGGGCATCGCTCCCCAGTGGGTCTTTAGTGGCACTGGGCTTGAACTCATGTCATGCCACCTCTTTTGTAGAAAATTTAGATTTAATTTCTGTTCCCTTTATTCACACATTATCAGTCTGAAAAGCAGAAAAGTAACTTCATTTTAAAACCCAGATGTTTCATAATATATGTGGGTGTGTGATTAGCTATTCCATCATTAAATATCGCTGATGTTTCATTTTATACACCAATATCAATAGTTATTTTAAAAGATCCTGATATTTTTTGGTCACTACTTCTAAACTATAAAACTGAAAGATTCTTTTGTTTATATTTTTCTACTCCAAAATACTTTTTTTAATAGTTTGGGTGAAGTTAATTCTGTAACTAAAGATTGAACTGGATTTATAACAGCGATAGGCATAATAGTGCTTCATTTGTTGAAAGAAGTGCTTTTTTTGTGATTTTGCACTTTACTCAATATATTGCAAAGATGTAGCCGAAGAAGCCGATTTGATTTAGTGAACGATATAATAACGTTATATATCTTCATTATGTATAGACAAATTAATAGTATATTCCAAATTCGAACAGAGCACGGAGAGTAAAGGGTCCAATCAGGTGTCGTCCTCAAGACTTGACCATGTTTTAGAACGAACGAGGCTCGTCACCAGTAGACCTCATGTGGCTTCGAAGGGAGATGTTAATAAAAACAAATGACTGATAAACGTAATTCTAACAGAAAGTGACAAAAATCTGTTGGTTCATATTTTTTGTGTACGTTGACATTTTTTATTGCCGAAATTATATTACTATTGAATTTCGACGCAGTTAGTATTAAAACGTTCTTAACATTCTATATTAATTTTTAAAAATAATTTTGAAAAAATCGATTTTTTTAACGTCCAAAGGTACTATCCCCTCCCCTTAAGCGTTTGATGATGATTGTTCTGTTTAATGAGTAGTTTAAAAGGAATTTTAATGGTGATATTTAAAATATTACTAAATTATTCTGTAGAAACAGCGTTATTGTGGATTGCATGATCGATGTATGATCCGACTGGATTTTCAGACAGCTTCCTTATATGTGTGGTGTATTAAACAATTTATAAGACGAGTTTCAGTGTAGAAGGGAAGGTATCCATTTTTCCAGCTAGTATGCAGGCGATTAAATTTCAAAATAATAAAAATCAATTAATCAAACAAAAGTTTTTTTAAGTTTGTATATATACCCTTATGGAGGAAAAACGAAGTCTTAGGACGAGAAAGAGACTGTTTTGTTTGTAATTTAGCGTGTGTAAGGCCCAAATTCGGAAAATGGAATGATTAAAAATTTAAAGCCATATATAGAATACATCAATGGCTAGTGATTGCCTGTTGATTGTTAAAACTAACAATAGATGAAACCTCTTAGCAGTGATGTATGCTTGTATGAGTATACGTCTTTTGTCATTTTGCTAGGCATTCATCAACTGTGACTCCAGATCTACGACATTTTGCGGTTCCCGAATTTGACAATCTAGGATGTCTTATACTTGTTCGATTAGTGAAAGATATGATGACTTTGATAGCCAAGAAGAATATCCCCAGCAAGGAGTTAGTCCACAGATATGAGAATTGGATGACATTACCTTTTATTTGAAAATGGCCCCAATGTGACAAAATAGGAAGGATAACACAGATGGCCGCAGGATATCATCAACATATCATTGAGTTTCTTAAGTCATGCGCTAGATGACTAGAGCAGACTTGCTGTCGCTAAAGATAGCACACCACATCATGACACCAGGAGTAATAAGTGAATATATTACTGTAAAATAAAGTATGAATGAGAGACCTCTCAATTCAACCGGACGCATTCTGATTTGATAGCCATCTGCTTCAAGATTGATGTGAAATTTATCGTTGAGCACTATGCACTGTAAGTTTACTGGTAACCAGGATGATCAGCTACGACATCGCTCCAGACGACTCTGCTGATATTGTGGGATTGAAGGTAATCGTCTTCAAGTCACAACCAAGCTCCATGTGAGATGATGGCAAATACAAAGAGTAATATGGAAGTGGTTGCAGTTTGGATAGGGACAACATTAGGGCAGTTTGAGACTTTTGTAAAATTATTCAATCTTGATTCGAAATCTTGTCTTTCCAGAGATTTTATTCCATTAATGAGCCTCTTGCAACAATCCTTGCTGCCAGCACTTTTGCATTGCCTTGTCTCTACAGCAGTGGCGCACACAAGGGGGCTCCTGGGAGTCCGGACCCTCTACCCCCAAAGCCCTTGTTTTTTTTCAGATTTATTATAATTCTAAGTATATAGTACATAAAAAATTTAATTAAATATTTGTTATTAATGATTAATTTTATTAATTATTGCTAATTATTTATTCAATAATTAGTTTTACTGTTTTTTGTTCCGGAAAATAGACAAAATCAAAAAGAACATGATACAAGAATGGTGGATTTTCGACCCTGCCTCCCCCCTTGAAAAATTCCTGTGTGTGCTCTACTGCTCTACAGTATAGGTGACGACCCTTTCTTCGGTATAAACAGCCAACTTCGAACATCTGACTTTCTGATTAATCTATGTTTTATGTTTGAAGTCGATCAATTAGTACAATGTCTCCGACAATGGCCATTCAAAACGCCACGAGGCGTCTCAGAGACCTCTGCCCACTAACACCAGGAGAGATGGACAGATTGTCCATGTCGGCTTACGAAATCATACATCTATGTCACGTACTTTAAGTCAGGAACTTGGTTCAAAAATATACTGTTGTGTAGTCCAGGTAACGTGCTCTGTTGCCCAATGTAAACGGACATTTCTATATCACTGATAAGGAGGACAATTCAAAAAGACGCTTTTCATAGAGTCCTGGATTATGAAGGCGTATGTGCGTCCCGAATTAACAGATATTGTCGTCCCCCTTTCTTGTACAATGATCTCAAAATGAGCAGGAGCCTGTAAAAGTTTCCTCCACTTCAGGCAGAAAGAAGTTGATCTTGTGCAGGGATTGTAATCAGTAAGCGATATGGTACAAGCTTTCTTGATACTGAATTTTTTCATTCAAATTGATCTTAAGTGAGTGAGTGAGTAAGTGAATATTAACGTCGCACTGTTCAGCTACACGAGGGCTTTTGGCGATGGACCACGAAATTTTGAACCATGGTCGAGTGACGTGGACGATACCTGAGCTGGCACCCCCTCTCCTAACTACCACACCACACCAACGGGAGGACAAATTGATCTTAAAGCTTCCAGGCAACACTACGAGATATATCAAGACGTGCAGCATCAAATTGTATTTACCACATTTCTTTCATTCAATTGACCGCCCTCTTAATGAATCGGGTATAAGCAAAATTTCCTAGATATGTTTATCAATATCTTAGTATTAACAACTGAATATCTTAAAAAGTTGAATAAATAAGTTACGAGACGATAAGTTACGAATAATAAAGTTACGAGAATGGGATATTCGCAGCTTGATATGCGCCTCTGTAAAATTTACATTTTTTAAAAACAATGAATTTCATATTGAAAAGATGCTTGTACAGTGCGACAAATAAGTTTTAAGACTGTCTCCACAAAACAATATATAAACAAGAAATTAATTCATGTTTTGGTTTTGTATTCAAAATAGGACCCTCTGGCTACAATGCACTTGTAATAGCGATTTATTAAGGAATCGAACGCCTGTTGTGTGTGAATTGCTTTGTGGAATGCCCTGCAAAGCATGCGTCGAAGCTACTTGTAAGGTCGACATGTCCTCAAAATAACACCCTTTTAATTTCATTTTAAGTTTTGACAACAAGGAGTAGTCACAGGGTGCTAAATTAGATGAATACGATGGATGGCTTAACACACAGACATTATTTGTTGCCAAAAATCGACGATCAACAAGGGAGATGTGACAGGGTGCATTGTCCTTTAACAAACACCAAATGTTTTCAATCCGATATTCTGGACGAATGCGACGAATTCTGGTCATCAAACGCTTTAAAACAGCTAAGTAGTATGGACCTGCAATTACTTGTCAAGTTAGAACAAATTCTTTGTGGATAATACCCCTAGCATCGAAGAATGTAATACGCATTGTTTTGGTTTTTGATGGAATTTTTCTTGTTTTTTGGCTTACGGTGAATTTTCTGACTTCCGTTCCAAACTTTTTCTCTTTTTTTCAGGGTCATATTGGAATTGATTGATTGATTGAATATTAACGTCGCACTGTTCAGCTACACGAGGGCTTTTGGCGACGGACCACGTAATTTTGAACCATGGTCAAGTGACGTGGACGACACCTGAGCTGGCACCCCCCTCTCCTAACTACCACACCACACCAACGGGAGGACGTTTGAGCTATCGGTGGATTTAATGGGCATCGCTCCCCAGTGGGTCTTTAGTGGCACTGGGCTTGAACTCATGTCATGCCACCTCTTTTGTAGAAAATTTAGATTTAATTTCTGTTCCCTTTATTCACACATTATCAGTCTGAAAAGCAGAAAAGTAACTTCATTTTAAAACCCAGATGTTTCATAATATATGTGGGTGTGTGATTAGCTATTCCATCATTAAATATCGCTGATGTTTCATTTTATACACCAATATCAATAGTTATTTTAAAAGATCCTGATATTTTTTGGTCACTACTTCTAAACTATAAAACTGAAAGATTCTTTTGTTTATATTTTTCTACTCCAAAATACTTTTTTAATAGTTTGGGTGAAGTTAATTCTGTAACTAAAGATTGAACTGGATTTATAACAGCGATAGGCATAATAGTGCTTCATTTGTTGAAAGAAGTGCTTTTTTGTGATTTTGCACTTTACTCAATATATTGCAAAGATGTAGCCGAAGAAGCCGATTTGATTTAGTGAACGATATAATAACGTTATATATCTTCATTATGTATAGACAAATTAATAGTATATTCCAAATTCGAACAGAGCACGGAGAGTAAAGGGTCCAATCAGGTGTCGTCCTCAAGACTTGACCATGTTTTAGAACGAACGAGGCTCGTCACCAGTAGACCTCATGTGGCTTCGAAGGGAGATGTTAATAAAAACAAATGACTGATAAACGTAATTCTAACAGAAAGTGACAAAAATCTGTTGGTTCATATTTTTGTGTACGTTGACATTTTTTATTGCCGAAATTATATTACTATTGAATTTCGACGCAGTTAGTATTAAAACGTTCTTAACATTCTATATTAATTTTTAAAAATAATTTTGAAAAAATCGATTTTTTTAACGTCCAAAGGTACTATCCCCTCCCCTTAAGCGTTTGATGATGATTGTTCTGTTTAATGAGTAGTTTAAAAGGAATTTTAATGGTGATATTTAAAATATTACTAAATTATTCTGTAGAAACAGCGTTATTGTGGATTGCATGATCGATGTATGATCCGACTGGATTTTCAGACAGCTTCCTTATATGTGTGGTGTATTAAACAATTTATAAGACGAGTTTCAGTGTAGAAGGGAAGGTATCCATTTTTCCAGCTAGTATGCAGGCGATTAAATTTCAAAATAATAAAAATCAATTAATCAAACAAAAGTTTTTTTTAAGTTTGTATATATACCCTTATGGAGGAAAAACGAAGTCTTAGGACGAGAAAGAGACTGTTTTGTTTGTAATTTAGCGTGTGTAAGGCCCAAATTCGGAAAATGGAATGATTAAAAATTTAAAGCCATATATAGAATACATCAATGGCTAGTGATTGCCTGTTGATTGTTAAAACTAACAATAGATGAAACCTCTTAGCAGTGATGTATGCTTGTATGAGTATACGTCTTTTGTCATTTTGCTAGGCATTCATCAACTGTGACTCCAGATCTACGACATTTTGCGGTTCCCGAATTTGACAATCTAGGATGTCTTATACTTGTTCGATTAGTGAAAGATATGATGACTTTGATAGCCAAGAAGAATATCCCCAGCAAGGAGTTAGTCCACAGATATGAGAATTGGATGACATTACCTTTTATTTGAAAATGGCCCCAATGTGACAAAATAGGAAGGATAACACAGATGGCCGCAGGATATCATCAACATATCATTGAGTTTCTTAAGTCATGCGCTAGATGACTAGAGCAGACTTGCTGTCGCTAAAGATAGCACACCACATCATGACACCAGGAGTAATAAGTGAATATATTACTGTAAAATAAAGTATGAATGAGAGACCTCTCAATTCAACCGGACGCATTCTGATTTGATAGCCATCTGCTTCAAGATTGATGTGAAATTTATCGTTGAGCACTATGCACTGTAAGTTTACTGGTAACCAGGATGATCAGCTACGACATCGCTCCAGACGACTCTGCTGATATTGTGGGATTGAAGGTAATCGTCTTCAAGTCACAACCAAGCTCCATGTGAGATGATGGCAAATACAAAGAGTAATATGGAAGTGGTTGCAGTTTGGATAGGGACAACATTAGGGCAGTTTGAGACTTTTGTAAAATTATTCAATCTTGATTCGAAATCTTGTCTTTCCAGAGATTTTATTCCATTAATGAGCCTCTTGCAACAATCCTTGCTGCCAGCACTTTTGCATTGCCTTGTCTCTACAGCAGTGGCGCACACAAGGGGGGGGGGGCGCCTGGGAGTCCGGACCCGCTACCCCCAAAGCCCTTGTTTTTTTTTTTGTAGATTTATTATAATTCTAAGTATATAGTACATAAAAATTTAATTAAATATTTGTTATTAATGATTAATTTTATTAATTATTGCTAATTATTTATTCAATAATTAGTTTTACTGTTTTTTGTTCCGGAAAATAGACAAAATCAAAAAGAACATGATACAAGAATGGTGGATTTTCGACCCTGCCTCCCCCTTGAAAAATTCCTGTGTGTGCTCTACTGCTCTACAGTATAGGTGACGACCCTTTCTTCGGTATAAACAGCCAACTTCGAACATCTGACTTTCTGATTAATCTATGTTTTATGTTTGAAGTCGATCAATTAGTACAATGTCTCCGACAATGGCCATTCAAAACGCCACGAGGCGTCTCAGAGACCTCTGCCCACTAACACCAGGAGAGATGGACAGATTGTCCATGTCGGCTTACGAAATCATACATCTATGTCACGTACTTTAAGTCAGGAACTTGGTTCAAAAATATACTGTTGTGTAGTCCAGGTAACGTGCTCTGTTGCCCAATGTAAACGGACATTTCTATATCACTGATAAGGAGGACAATTCAAAAGACGCTTTTCATAGAGTCCTGGATTATGAAGGCGTATGTGCGTCCCGAATTAACAGATATTGTCGTCCCCCTTTCTTGTACAATGATCTCAAAATGAGCAGGAGCCTGTAAAAGTTTCCTCCACTTCAGGCAGAAAGAAGTTGATCTTGTGCAGGGATTGTAATCAGTAAGCGATATGGTACAAGCTTTCTTGATACTGAATTTTTTCATTCAAATTGATCTTAAGTGAGTGAGTGAGTAAGTGAATATTAACGTCGCACTGTTCAGCTACACGAGGGCTTTTGGCGATGGACCACGAAATTTTGAACCATGGTCGAGTGACGTGGACGATACCTGAGCTGGCACCCCTCTCCTAACTACCACACCACACCAACGGGAGGACAAATTGATCTTAAAGCTTCCAGGCAACACTACGAGATATATCAAGACGTGCAGCATCAAATTGTATTTACCACATTTCTTTCATTCAATTGACCGCCCTCTTAATGAATCGGGTATAAGCAAAATTTCCTAGATATGTTTATCAATATCTTAGTATTAACAACTGAATATCTTAAAAAGTTGAATAAATAAGTTACGAGACGATAAGTTACGAATAATAAAGTTACGAGAATGGGATATTCGCAGCTTGATATGCGCCTCTGTAAAATTTACATTTTTTAAAAACAATGAATTTCATATTGAAAAGATGCTTGTACAGTGCGACAAATAAGTTTTAAGACTGTCTCCACAAAACAATATATAAACAAGAAATTAATTCATGTTTTGGTTTTGTATTCAAAATAGGACCCTCTGGCTACAATGCACTTGTAATAGCGATTTATTAAGGAATCGAACGCCTGTTGTGTGTGAATTGCTTTGTGGAATGCCCTGCAAAGCATGCGTCGAAGCTACTTGTAAGGTCGACATGTCCTCAAAATAACACCCTTTTTAATTTCATTTTAAGTTTTGACAACAAGGAGTAGTCACAGGGTGCTAAATTAGATGAATACGATGGATGGCTTAACACACAGACATTATTTGTTGCCAAAAATCGACGATCAACAAGGGAGATGTGACAGGGTGCATTGTCCTTTAACAAACACCAAATGTTTTCAATCCGATATTCTGGACGAATGCGACGAATTCTGGTCATCAAACGCTTTAAAACAGCTAAGTAGTATGGACCTGCAATTACTTGTCAAGTTAGAACAAATTCTTTGTGGATAATACCCCTAGCATCGAAGAATGTAATACGCATTGTTTTGGTTTTTGATGGAATTTTTCTTGTTTTTTGGCTTACGGTGAATTTTCTGACTTCCGTTCCAAACTTTTTCTCTTTTTTTCAGGGTCATATTGGAATTGATTGATTGATTGAATATTAACGTCGCACTGTTCAGCTACACGAGGGCTTTTGGCGACGGACCACGTAATTTTGAACCATGGTCAAGTGACGTGGACGACACCTGAGCTGGCACCCCCTCTCCTAACTACCACACCACACCAACGGGAGGACGTTTGAGCTATCGGTGGATTTAATGGGCATCGCTCCCCAGTGGGTCTTTAGTGGCACTGGGCTTGAACTCATGTCATGCCACCTCTTTTTGTAGAAAATTTAGATTTAATTTCTGTTCCCTTTATTCACACATTATCAGTCTGAAAAGCAGAAAAGTAACTTCATTTTAAAACCCAGATGTTTCATAATATATGTGGGTGTGTGATTAGCTATTCCATCATTAAATATCGCTGATGTTTCATTTTATACACCAATATCAATAGTTATTTTAAAAGATCCTGATATTTTTTGGTCACTACTTCTAAACTATAAAACTGAAAGATTCTTTTGTTTATATTTTTCTACTCCAAAATACTTTTTTAATAGTTTGGGTGAAGTTAATTCTGTAACTAAAGATTGAACTGGATTTATAACAGCGATAGG
Source organism: Trichonephila clavipes (assembly GCA_019973935.1). Taxonomy (NCBI): domain Eukaryota; kingdom Metazoa; phylum Arthropoda; class Arachnida; order Araneae; family Nephilidae; genus Trichonephila; species Trichonephila clavipes. The sequence continues at coordinate 880,788 of BMAU01019732.1, read as the reverse complement.
CATAATAGTGCTTCATTTGTTGAAAGAAGTGCTTTTTTGTGATTTTGCACTTTACTCAATATATTGCAAAGATGTAGCCGAAGAAGCCGATTTGATTTAGTGAACGATATAATAACGTTATATATCTTCATTATGTATAGACAAATTAATAGTATATTCCAAATTCGAACAGAGCACGGAGAGTAAAGGGTCCAATCAGGTGTCGTCCTCAAGACTTGACCATGTTTTAGAACGAACGAGGCTCGTCACCAGTAGACCTCATGTGGCTTCGAAGGGAGATGTTAATAAAAACAAATGACTGATAAACGTAATTCTAACAGAAAGTGACAAAAATCTGTTGGTTCATATTTTTTGTGTACGTTGACATTTTTTATTGCCGAAATTATATTACTATTGAATTTCGACGCAGTTAGTATTAAAACGTTCTTAACATTCTATATTAATTTTTAAAAATAATTTTGAAAAAATCGATTTTTTTAACGTCCAAAGGTACTATCCCCTCCCCTTAAGCGTTTGATGATGATTGTTCTGTTTAATGAGTAGTTTAAAAGGAATTTTAATGGTGATATTTAAAATATTACTAAATTATTCTGTAGAAACAGCGTTATTGTGGATTGCATGATCGATGTATGATCCGACTGGATTTTCAGACAGCTTCCTTATATGTGTGGTGTATTAAACAATTTATAAGACGAGTTTCAGTGTAGAAGGGAAGGTATCCATTTTTCCAGCTAGTATGCAGGCGATTAAATTTCAAAATAATAAAAATCAATTAATCAAACAAAAGTTTTTTTAAGTTTGTATATATACCCTTATGGAGGAAAAACGAAGTCTTAGGACGAGAAAGAGACTGTTTTGTTTGTAATTTAGCGTGTGTAAGGCCCAAATTCGGAAAATGGAATGATTAAAAATTTAAAGCCATATATAGAATACATCAATGGCTAGTGATTGCCTGTTGATTGTTAAAACTAACAATAGATGAAACCTCTTAGCAGTGATGTATGCTTGTATGAGTATACGTCTTTTGTCATTTTGCTAGGCATTCATCAACTGTGACTCCAGATCTACGACATTTTGCGGTTCCCGAATTTGACAATCTAGGATGTCTTATACTTGTTCGATTAGTGAAAGATATGATGACTTTGATAGCCAAGAAGAATATCCCCAGCAAGGAGTTAGTCCACAGATATGAGAATTGGATGACATTACCTTTTATTTGAAAATGGCCCCAATGTGACAAAATAGGAAGGATAACACAGATGGCCGCAGGATATCATCAACATATCATTGAGTTTCTTAAGTCATGCGCTAGATGACTAGAGCAGACTTGCTGTCGCTAAAGATAGCACACCACATCATGACACCAGGAGTAATAAGTGAATATATTACTGTAAAATAAAGTATGAATGAGAGACCTCTCAATTCAACCGGACGCATTCTGATTTGATAGCCATCTGCTTCAAGATTGATGTGAAATTTATCGTTGAGCACTATGCACTGTAAGTTTACTGGTAACCAGGATGATCAGCTACGACATCGCTCCAGACGACTCTGCTGATATTGTGGGATTGAAGGTAATCGTCTTCAAGTCACAACCAAGCTCCATGTGAGATGATGGCAAATACAAAGAGTAATATGGAAGTGGTTGCAGTTTGGATAGGGACAACATTAGGGCAGTTTGAGACTTTTGTAAAATTATTCAATCTTGATTCGAAATCTTGTCTTTCCAGAGATTTTATTCCATTAATGAGCCTCTTGCAACAATCCTTGCTGCCAGCACTTTTGCATTGCCTTGTCTCTACAGCAGTGGCGCACACAAGGGGGCTCCTGGGAGTCCGGACCCTCTACCCCCGAAGCCCTTGTTTTTTTTTTCAGATTTATTATAATTCTAAGTATATAGTACATAAAAAATTTAATTAAATATTTGTTATTAATGATTAATTTTATTAATTATTGCTAATTATTTATTCAATAATTAGTTTTACTGTTTTTTGTTCCGGAAAATAGACAAAATCAAAAAGAACATGATACAAGAATGGTGGATTTTCGACCCTGCCTCCCCCTTGAAAATTCCTGTGTGTGCTCTACTGCTCTACAGTATAGGTGACGACCCTTTCTTCGGTATAAACAGCCAACTTCGAACATCTGACTTTCTGATTAATCTATGTTTTATGTTTGAAGTCGATCAATTAGTACAATGTCTCCGACAATGGCCATTCAAAACGCCACGAGGCGTCTCAGAGACCTCTGCCCACTAACACCAGGAGAGATGGACAGATTGTCCATGTCGGCTTACGAAATCATACATCTATGTCACGTACTTTAAGTCAGGAACTTGGTTCAAAAATATACTGTTGTGTAGTCCAGGTAACGTGCTCTGTTGCCCAATGTAAACGGACATTTCTATATCACTGATAAGGAGGACAATTCAAAAAGACGCTTTTCATAGAGTCCTGGATTATGAAGGCGTATGTGCGTCCCGAATTAACAGATATTGTCGTCCCCCTTTCTTGTACAATGATCTCAAAATGAGCAGGAGCCTGTAAAAGTTTCCTCCACTTCAGGCAGAAAGAAGTTGATCTTGTGCAGGGATTGTAATCAGTAAGCGATATGGTACAAGCTTTCTTGATACTGAATTTTTCATTCAAATTGATCTTAAGTGAGTGAGTGAGTAAGTGAATATTAACGTCGCACTGTTCAGCTACACGAGGGCTTTTGGCGATGGACCACGAAATTTTGAACCATGGTCGAGTGACGTGGACGATACCTGAGCTGGCACCCCTCTCCTAACTACCACACCACACCAACGGGAGGACAAATTGATCTTAAAGCTTCCAGGCAACACTACGAGATATATCAAGACGTGCAGCATCAAATTGTATTTACCACATTTCTTTCATTCAATTGACCGCCCTCTTAATGAATCGGGTATAAGCAAAATTTCCTAGATATGTTTATCAATATCTTAGTATTAACAACTGAATATCTTAAAAAGTTGAATAAATAAGTTACGAGACGATAAGTTACGAATAATAAAGTTACGAGAATGGGATATTCGCAGCTTGATATGCGCCTCTGTAAAATTTACATTTTTAAAAACAATGAATTTCATATTGAAAAGATGCTTGTACAGTGCGACAAATAAGTTTTAAGACTGTCTCCACAAAACAATATATAAACAAGAAATTAATTCATGTTTTGGTTTTGTATTCAAAATAGGACCCTCTGGCTACAATGCACTTGTAATAGCGATTTATTAAGGAATCGAACGCCTGTTGTGTGTGAATTGCTTTGTGGAATGCCCTGCAAAGCATGCGTCGAAGCTACTTGTAAGGTCGACATGTCCTCAAAATAACACCCTTTTTAATTTCATTTTAAGTTTTGACAACAAGGAGTAGTCACAGGGTGCTAAATTAGATGAATACGATGGATGGCTTAACACACAGACATTATTTGTTGCCAAAAATCGACGATCAACAAGGGAGATGTGACAGGGTGCATTGTCCTTTAACAAACACCAAATGTTTTCAATCCGATATTCTGGACGAATGCGACGAATTCTGGTCATCAAACGCTTTAAAACAGCTAAGTAGTATGGACCTGCAATTACTTGTCAAGTTAGAACAAATTCTTTGTGGATAATACCCCTAGCATCGAAGAATGTAATACGCATTGTTTTGGTTTTTGATGGAATTTTTCTTGTTTTTTGGCTTACGGTGAATTTTCTGACTTCCGTTCCAAACTTTTTCTCTTTTTTTCAGGGTCATATTGGAAACACCAGGTTTCATCACCTATAACAATGGACTTCAAGAAGTTTGGATCGTTTTCCGTGGCTGAAATGATGTTTCTGCAATGTTCACTTCCCATTACTTTTTGTTCAGGGGATAAAGTGTGTGGAACAAATTTAGCGCACACTTTTGTTTTGCCCAATTCTTCATGCAGGATGGTTCGAATTGTTTCTTCGTTGATGTTTAAAGAGTCTGACATCATTCTTAATGACGCACAACAAACGTTTTCCACGAAAATTTGAACTTTCTCAATAATTTCAGGTGTTCTAGATGAAATTGGTCTTCCACTGCGCTGGTCACCTTCTACCGCATTACTCTTCCATCCAAAAAACGTTTGTGCACACAAATACGTTTGATCTACTTAAACAACAGTCACCGCAAACTTGTTTCATGAGTTGGTATGTTTCTGAAGCACTTTTACCAAGTTTTGCGTAAAATTTAATTACAGCTCTTTTCTCCATTTTAAAAAATCAACATGAAAAAAATTCATTTCTGCAATGAACGCTCGTCATCTTTCAGCTACTTAACCAAATGCCATAAACTTGTTCACAGTGTGTCAGCAGACCATGGACATCATGATGCATGCACATTTGCACTCATGGCACCATTACAGCCTGCGCTCTGCAACGAGTCTTAAAACTTATTTACCGCCCTGTGTATATCTGTATATCTATATAATAATTCACTTTTTAATTTGTAATGGTCCTGAACTTCCAGGACTTTCGCGTAAATAAGTAACTGTTAATTACCCACATAACGGGATAATCGCTACCATATCTCTTAAAAATTAAAACCTCAGCTTATTTAAAGTAAACTTACATACGGCATTTTCGTACGATATCTTTCCACCAATCACAAGCTCCATTCTTGGAAGTCATATGAGTTTAGGACTTCTGGTTGCCGCTTCATATAAAAACAAAGACTCTGGAAAATCCCCCCCCCTCTCCCTTGCTTGTTCTCGTCATGTAACGTGTGTGACGTATTTTTAATATGAGTTCTATGTTTGTGCCGTAACTAAGTAACGTCCATATTGGTGTGCTTGTGTTTAAATGTACAATAAACTAAATTACACACTCAACAAAAGAGTGCATAAACAATACAACTATAACAACATTAAGAATAAAAATATGATCACTGGTAATGAAAGCCTTACCAATCACCACGATATATGTATGTATGTATGTATGTATGTATATATATATATATATATATATATACATACATACATACATACATACATACATACATACATACATACATACATACATACATACATACATATATCGTGGTGATTGGTGGTGATTTCTTGCACATCTACTAAATCTTATGACAAATTAGCTTGTCTAAACTAGCTTTGTTAGGGAAAACAAAGCGTTTTCGCAAATATTGCGTATGGATCGATAAAAAAAAAGGCCTCACTTTTTAAAAATATATTTCTTTATTTTGCTATGGATGTCTACAATATTTTGTACATGTCTATGAAACGATAAAGGTGGCCGCGGTAGCCGAGTGGTATAGGTATCGGACCGTGGCTTGCTTTGTCACGGGTTCGAGCCCCGTACCACTAAAGACCCGCCGTGTAGGGCAGCGATGCACGTTAAATCTGTCGAGAGCTGAAACGTCCTCCCGTTGGTGTGGTGTGGTAGTTAGGAGAGGGGGGTGCCAGCTCAGGTGTCGTCCACGTCACTTGACCATGGTTCAAAATTACGTGGTCCGTCGCCAAAAGCCCTCGTGTAGCTGAACAGTGCGACGTTAATATTCAATCAATCAATCAATCAATCAATAAAACGATAAAACAAACTTTTTGTATCTCGATTTAAGCTAAGAGATTTGTATGAATTTTATTTGCAATAACAATGTAAGACTTAGTATTACACCATTGCAATGTAAGACAGTATAACACCATGCTTCAATTTGTACGTGTATATATACAAAACCCTCAACCGTTTGAAAAAAATATACGAACATGAACTTTTTTGTAAGTATGAGAGAAATTCTTTTAGGATATATATATATGAAACACATTCTTCATAGCATGCAGAAAATACTTATAAAAAACAAACATTCCGAGAATTGTGTTCCACAAAAATAAATAAATAAATAAATAATTATGTCAAATCTTTAGAATTGAAAGTTAAAATAAAATTCTTCCATTTTCGCATTCTGTGTTGAGTATTACGTTTATTTACGTTCAATAAAAAAAATGTGCTCTTTTTTTAAACGTTTTGGACACAAAAAAAAAATGATCGAAAAAAATAAATGTAGAATTCAATCATTTTGAACTTGAGCAATTTTTAAACTCTCTGAATGTTAATTAGATGAATATTTATCTGCAAATAAACTCATAACTTGGAAAAAGTTTTTTAAAAAAAACAAGCTGTGAAGATTTCAATTCATATTCACGTAATATGTCGGGGATTTTCTTGCGGATTGACAACGTTAATGGTAAAGTGATTAGTACACTTTCCGCTGTAGCTTCCTATTCTAATCCAGACGTTTTTCCCCGGGCTCCCACCCCGTTTAAAGTTACACAAAAGACAGCCAATTATTTTAGTTGGTGCGCTTAATTGTATTAGCCACAGGTCTAGGCGGTGAGAATCCAGGGAAAGGGATTAGCAACCAAAGATGTCTGCTCGCTTGGAAAACCTCCAAAGTACACGTTCGTGTTGTCGCAGTTTTTCCATATATATATAGCTGGGATTTCGTAAATCCTCCCCTCCCTTCCTTTATGCGGAGTAAAACACATGCAAATCTGGTTTCGGGTGCAGTGGAGTGGGGGATGAAACGCAGCGGATGCTTTCTCTGCTGTAGTACAAATCTGGACATAGAAGAGTGCATATTTTTTTATAAAAAAATAAAAATAGAAGGCGAATAGTTTTTTTTTTCTATTTTTTTTTTTTCAGAGAGAGATGGGTCTTTCTTTTATTTTTTTTCAGAACAATGGGTTTTTTTTCCATTCGACATTTTATATTTTCATACAAAACTTTTTTTTTATAAACACGGAGTCTACCCCTTTAGGAGGTAACAGTTTTTTTTATACATAACCGCAGAAAGTTAAAGACGGAGAAAAAAGAATGGAAATCTCTAACCACACCTTTGGTCCCTATCCACATCGTTGATCAACAGAAGAGAATATAAAAAATGGAGAGCAAAGAGGTGGTAGAAAGTGTGTGTGAGAGAGAGAAAGAAGAGCGTTTTCTCTTTCATTTTGTTTTTGCAATCAACTAAAAACATCCCCATTCAATTCGAGTTTTGCTTCATCCCAAATAACTTCTGATTACATGACTTGAGGTCTAATTTTAAAACGAAAAAAGTACATCAACATTACTATTTTAAGATTAGTGATGTATTTTTAGTTTGCATTAAGTGGTTTTATTTCATTTAGCTTTGAAAGATTCACTATATTTGATTTTAGAATGGATTTGTTTTATAAGAGTAACGTTTTTTTTTTATTTTAAAAATTAAAAATCTGATACATGCATGTAAGTTTTGAATCTGAAGCAAATAATTATATGAATTCTTAGCTCCAGTTTAGATTTTGAATTAAAACACTAATTTAGCTGTAAATTTTTGTAATTTAAGTCTTTCTGAGTTTGAATTGCTTAAACGCATATAGTATAATGTTAAATATAATTCGAGTTTTTATATGTGTTACAATTTACGTGTTTTAGTATACGTGTGTGTAATAAAACAGAATGCACAAGTATGATTACAAGTTATCCAGAAGCTATTTTTAGAAGAAAAATGCGATTATATATTTTAATATCACAATGGTAGATGGATAGAGATAGATGATAGATAGGTAGATAGATTGTCAGATGGATAGAATATAAATATTTACTCTCTCAGAGAGAAACTTGGCTTTTTTACATCACATAAAAGCCCAAGCATTTTTATATATAATTTAAGTAATTAACTGAGAATCAACAGCGTTATTTTTACCTAATTTTTTTAAAAATCAAATACTTGCTAATACTCAGTATTAAATTACATAAATTCAAAAAGAAAAACGTGCATATATTTACTTAAAGAAGTTTCTGTAAGCCGATCTTAATGCCTTGTGGGAAAAAATGTGCATTCAAATTAAAATAATATTTGTCTCTTTTATTACGTATTTTTTGTTCAATAATTTAGTTGGAAGAATCTACAATAAGGAATGCCCTCATACGGGCGCATCCATTAGTATAATAGTTAATTGAAATTAAGAAATAATTGATTTCATATTATCTCTTCTCTCCCTTTTGGTGTAAGAACGTCTATTATTAAGTGAATAAGGAGAGATCAAAACGGTATGAAAACACAGTTGATGACCTCTCTGAAGTTTGGGTCCCCCACATATGTTTTTAAAGGACCCCTCGACCTTAAGATCCCAACTGATGGATGAAAGCTGTCCACAGAATTGGCGCTGGCTGTTTTTGCGTGATATGACGAATTGCGGACGGGCCAAAGGTGTCCCCAAAACAGCGTTGATAGCACTAGGGTGGTCTATCCCCTTTGGCAGAGATCCAGATCACGTCGATGGGACATCTGACACGACGGACACCAATTCTGAACCAGGTTCGGTTTGTGCAAGCTGTTAGTCTTACAACTTGTAATATGTTATCCTTGACAGAAAGCCCAAAATTCTCGCAGTACATGATGCAACGAATATTTTTTTTTTCTCTTTTTCACTTTTTTTTCTTTTTTTTTTCACTTTCTTCTTTTTTATAAGTAGGAATTCTTATACAATGTGCTTACGGTCGGCCTTAAAGCTTGCGAGTTTTATTGTTATACAATCGCACGCCACTTTTATAAGTGTGAGAAGTGGAATGCACATAAATAAACATGGAGGAGTTATTAAAATTCTTGTATGGAAATAATACAGGAAGCTCTTCGTGGGGCAACTGAAGAATCTTTGATTTTGAACTGAAAAGCAAACAATGATGGGAAAGTAATAATTGTTCAAATGAATAATTTATGAGCAAAGGAAAAAGATAAAATGATTAACAGAAATATAATGTGAAAAATCCGTATTCATGTCACGTAAATATTTTATATTGTCATTTTGATTTTGAAATTTACTTTTAATAGTTTAATCATCTCTTTAATTTTGATTCACACGAATAAGAATAGGAATAAACTGTGATGCGGTGAATTTTATTTACATTAATGTATTTAAATTTAAGTTATAAAAAGCGTCATTGAATTTGGTCATGACAATTTAGCATTTTTTTTTTTTTTTTTGCATTATATCACCTTTAGGTTTTGAAAAAAATTATAGTAACCTGCTCTATCTAACGTAAACTTTAGGGAAATAAAATATATATAATTGGGGTTATCTCATAATAACTCTAAAACTATTTTATTCTTCTTTGGGGCATGTGGATTCTCCCAAAAAGGATTTTTAAAATGTTTTAAGTTAGCTATAAATTTTCTTCCGGAAATTTGATTTTCATCGTCATAACTGATACTCGAATTGATTTTATACACATTACTGTATACAGGTGCAAGACTATTTTTAAAAAGTGTAGACACGTTTGAGAAGTTATGTTACGTAAGACTTCTCTTTAGTAATATATATCGTATAGTGACTTAAGTATTTTACATTTAAGCCCCATGATAATCGAAAAATCCTCAAAATTTTCGAAGGAGTATAAGAACTAAAAAAAAAAGATTTTTAAAAGAGGCATCTTGATTCTATTAACAAATTTCAAGAGCAATATTTTTGCTTTTATCCCATACTTAGTTCACTTCAATAAAATTAGGGCGAGCATGTGTTATTAATGTTGTATTTATGTGCCTTTACAATTTATTAATACAAATGCGATTAATAATGTATTCATCTATCTATAGAAAACGTAATTGCAAAATAATAATTGTTTTAAGGTCTTCAAATTTGTTCTTTTATTATAAGTGAATCTTAGTAGTCTTGGAGGTTAAGAGTATATATATATATATATATATATATATATATATATATATATATATATATATATATATATATATATATATATATATATAACTCGCTTAACCAGTTTATTGCATTTGTTACATGTTCCCTTTCAGCGAATATCTGGTTTAAAATTGAACCTTGCCATGAGCTCAAACAATGGAAGACTTACAAATTGATGTATATATACCACAGTTACATATATAAAAATCTCTGTTCATACTTATATACACCTTTATAATATGGGCCAAGGACTTTTTCTGGGCAAACTGGGTATGTTACGTACTCATTTATTTATTTTCTTTCTAAGAAAGCTGTAAGTATTTTTGTAATGAATTTTGCTTCGTAGGCATATATTGGAAAATTTAAATATATAAAATAAACTCGGACAAAACCAAAAACAGCATGATATTACCTTGAAGAATATTTCACAGATGCATTGTAAAACAAGTGACTCTTTGTCATTTCTTACTATTTCGTTTGTTACAAGCCAGAATCTTCATTTTAAAAAAGAAATAAAAAACTGAAAAAAATTACATGTTGTGAATAAACTGCTTATTGTGTGAATTAGTTGCTTGCTATGTCTCTCTGTCTATTTGCTTATTTATCACAAAAAAAAAAACATTTTGGATGCATCATTTTAACGAAGAAAATGTACGTGAAAGCGAAAAAAATTCAGGAAATTAAGATCTTAAAAGAAAAATTTTCCTTTATTAAATAGGTTATTTTATTAAAGAATTTTTATATATTCACAAAAGATATGGTTAGAAATGAGGCAGCCGAGATTGAAATTTGTGAAATAAATTTTTTTTTCTGAGTGGAAATTTCTAAATTTTTTAAGAAAAATTATGTAAGACAAGGGAAAAAATGATAAATGGTATTTTACATCCAAATCTAACTTGGAATTGTTAAAGAAAATAATAAAACTTTAAGATTCTCTCATACTTTGTAAAGAGCAAAAACAGATTAAAAACAGAATTCCATAAATCACTATACGAAATCAATTAAGCATTACTTTCACTGTGAGATGGATTATTGTTGATACATTAACATCGTAGCCTAACTAATTTTAGAATAAAAGAAGAGAGGTAAAGGAAATATGAAAAATAAAATCACTCCGGAAACACCTTTGGATTATAGATTGCTTGTTAATGTCCGGCAGGAGTAGTGTTCGGCTTTCGTACTTCTGGAACGGTAAAAAAGTGTGAGTATTATATTCTCGATTCAATTTCGTGATTTTACTGGACCTACATCGTGTAGAACAGTGGTCTTCAGACTTTTTGACTCACGGAACCCTTAGAACGATAATGTGTCTTCGAGGAATCCAATTCTCCACATACACACAAACACTTAAAAGAACACAACTTAAAATAATATTTAAAGTAGATCAACATATTATAGACAATTAAAAAAAAATGTTATATTTGTTATTAAAAAATTTTAATGTAATTTTTTAGTGTAATTTACACATTAATAGTATTAGTATGTGTTCTAAGTGTCACATACCCATGCATTATATTTAGTAAGTGAGGTATGTGCTTGCATTTTTTTTACACTAACTGTCAAAATCTAGGTCTGTTGAAATTATCTGCAGTCGCATTTTATATTCTGCGTTTAATTTTTTTGGTATCTATTTCATTTTTAAAGTCATTCCTGTTGAAATATAATTTTTTAAAATCAATAAATTGTTCTGAATGTGGCAAAATTGTTTGGCTGTGTGAGAAATCTGATGTAATTTAACATTGTTCTTGCTTAAATTTAGATTTTAACGTCAAATATCTTGATACGCTTCTTGATTCCTTCTCCTTTCTTACAGATGTTTTCCCCACGAATGAAAAAAAAGGTGCATTTTCCAATAGAAAACTATTTAGTTCTACAAAACATTGTTCTAACGAGTATAAAATTATTTCGGGAAATCCGGGATAGTAAATAACAGAATATTCACAATCTAGTAGGCAGTACATATAAAAAAAGACTCTTTTTAATATTCTTTTTTTATTATGCTATAGTAAAAGTTTAAATAGTATTACAAAGACAGTTATATATGTGGTATATAAATAAAATTTTCAATTTTAATGACTGGGAGATGATCTTTAGATACCTGTAGATATTGAAATTTTATAAAGAATGCGAATTTATTGTGCATACTCACATGCATAACTTTCTTTCCGATTTTCTATTGTGACCCGTGGAGCCCTTGGGAAAGCTCTGGGGAATCCCAGGTTTCCGCGGAACACAGTTTGAAGAGCACTGGTGTAGAGTACTGAATACGATCAAGAACTTTGTCGTCGATGGACAATGACGTACATAGTCTACTTTCACGGGAGAGTTGCATTTTTTACAAAAAGGCAGATTAGAAGGCCTCGAGAGGCAACGCTTATGCTAAAAATTAAAAATCTGTATGTCTGGGGAGAAATTTGATACCTCAACCCTCCCCCTTCTTGCATACCCCACTGATATGATATTCTATTGGAATCGAAGATTCCAAAAAATCCTGATTCCTTTAATGAACAAAGAGGATTTTTTGCATACTTAAATATAACTATATCTAAACGTTTCCCAGTATTATGGTGAGGAAGTTTGTTGAATAAGATTCCAGTTCTGATGTCTTTATTATGTGAACATGGTTCGAAGATCCTCTGACCGTCACCAAAACTCCTTTATGTTGCCTCTGTTAAGACGTGTTTTTTTAAGCATTTTTCTTTATGTAACCCAAACAAACCAAATTTAATTATTTTTCTTACTTACAGTGCAGACTTAGCATTGTATAAAGTACTTACAACGTTGAGCCACAACATTATGAATAGCTCCACATTTTACAATGAACACGTCTGGATGTCGTGGAAGCCACATGATTAAGAGAGAATGGTATTTAACTGCTAATGAAGAAGGTAAGCAATCATTCTTGAATTTTCTTTTGCGAGGGGCGGCTGGTCTAAGCGAATTTGAACGAGGGCAGGTTGCAATGGCCTTAAGACTTGAAAAGAGTATCTCTGAAACAGCATGACTCGTAGGTTGTTTGTGTTTTTAGTAATTATGCAAAGTAGATAAATAATGGTGAAATCAAAAGTAGACACCTAGCTGTTGAACGTACACGAGTCATCAAAGAGAAAGGACGTCGGGGACTGTCCCGCTTGGTAAAGCAAAATCGGAGCCAGACAGTGATTCGGCTGACAACCCAATACAATACAGGTCCAAGTGAAAGTGTTTTGAAACACACAGCTATGCAGAAATTCTTAGTTCTAGTAGAAGGGACTGTGTGAAAGTTGTGGACTATCTTAATATATAATTTCGGATCAGTTGCACCATTATATGTTGTCTGTTTTCCCAAATGGAGATGGAATCTTCTAGCTGGATAGCGTTCCATGTCAAAAGGCTAGAGTTGTGTTAGAAGGGTTCGAAGAGCATAAAGATGAATTCCAATTAATATCCTGGCCATCTAACTCGGCGGATTTTAGTCTGATAGAGCACATTTGGGTTTTCATTGAAAGGCAGCTCAGAGATCAAACATCTTCATGTCGGAATATCTCTTGACTTTACGTGATCACTACTTAGACAATTGGTACAACCTGTCACCACCAGTCACTTACCAAGAACTTGTGATATAACACTCATTAGGCCCAGGTGTGTAAGTTTTTTTCTATGAATTGTTTTGTTTAAATAGAAACACATTCATCTAGATGGAAATATAGAAAAATCCATTGCAATATATATTACAAATTAAGCTAGTTTTTTATTCATATCAACTGATTTTATACTCTCCTATCACCAAAGAAAACAAATATTATAGTTTTTAAGTTAATGTTTTTATAATCAAAAATTAAAATACTTAAAAATTTCAGTCCTTAGAAGAATGTAAAAACAACTAAAACAGTAGAACCATAATCCAATATACAGCATTTTATTTTCAATGCCTCTTTTTTTTTCAATGGTTCACACTGTAAACAAGAAAAATAAAACAAACCAAAATCATATTTTTGAAATATTTATTCTGGAAATTGGACATATACATATTATACATTCAAAAAATAAAAAATATAAGTGAGATTTTTGAAACAACATACCTTCATCTATAAGTTATTTTTTATAAACACTATACAATCGATACTATAGTCAACTCCATTGTTTTAATGTAATATATATTGAATTATTTGCTTACTAATAGAAATGAAATTAATGCAAATTAAGAATAAAGCATTCATCATCTAAAAAAACACGATAACAGGTTTAAAAAGTATGATTTTCTAAATATTACACACGAAGGCATGTATTTTTTTGAAGTTCACATGTATAAAAACTACTGTTCAAAAATACCACACATTGGAACAATATATATATATCAGTACACTACACAGCGAATATCTTTTAGGCATGGTTTTGAAATTGCTGCAAATAAGATTTTGGTATCAATAGTTTTCTATCTAAGATGATGGTCTCGCAATAAGAACTCAACATGAAAATAGTTTAAAAGAATGGCTTATTCCTGACAAAAGAGGAATTACATTATGAAGCAAAAATGTAAGTACTTTTTGTAGCAAACCAATTAGAAAATATGGGTGCCAGGATTTAAAAAAACAGAACACAAGGTATTTAGAAATGCCAGGAAAACTATGGAAATTGGAATGTGGGGAAAATGGAAAAATAAAATAACTGCATTTAAAAGCGTGGGGTGCTTGATATCAATTGTTATAATTTCTTAATAGTTCTATTCTGTAATACAAAGTTAGTGTAAAAATGTAGTACAAGGGTCCCCCCACCCTTTTACCACAATGACATTAATTTTCTAGTTAATCATTTTGTTCTAAGAAAGTAAGTGTGCTGTTTTTTTTTCTTCATCTTAAATACGTTTGATTAATTTTTGTATTGTTTACATATATTTTCATTACGATCCACCTTGTCCCGCTATATTCACTTGCCGCCATCTCAAACCTAAGAACCCATTCTTATATTAAGATTTACTTTTTAGTATGATTATTAACTATAAAAGCTTTTTTTTTTTTAAACTATGGTGTTTCATGTACGTCAGACTGAACAGATTTCAATACTTACGTATTATCAAAACAATCGCCAACTCTATTAATAATTCACTGAATTGACAACTTCAATTGGTACTTACGTCTTATTGGCGACATTATATGAAATGAAGCACCTAGATGCCAATTTTCAGTGTGTCATCGGGGTTGCCAACTTGGTGAGTTATTAATAGAGTTGGCAATTGATGCAATATTTCATAAGTACCCTCCAATTTCCTGTGTTGTACATGCTGAATTGGCAACCAGGTGCTTCGTTTCATATAATGTTGCCAATAGGTTGCAATAATATATAAGTAGGGGAAACCTGTGTACCTAGGGCCATATTTTTTCAATGCACAAAAAGAGCCCCTGGCCTGTTTAAAAATGTGAAACTAATATGCACTCATCATTATACTAACTATCATCCAATTGTAAATATAAGAACTTAAAATATTAAATTCTGTGAAATAAAAGGTGTTAAAAAAATTCACAAATGGCCCTAGGTACAATATTATACAATAGATACAACATTATACGTAGGGCCTGTCCCTGAAAGTTAGGTTTCACTCTG
Source organism: Trichonephila clavipes (assembly GCA_019973935.1). Taxonomy (NCBI): domain Eukaryota; kingdom Metazoa; phylum Arthropoda; class Arachnida; order Araneae; family Nephilidae; genus Trichonephila; species Trichonephila clavipes. The sequence goes on along the minus strand of BMAU01019732.1, from coordinate 865,488 downwards.
TAATCAATAGAAAACAAACATACACACATGAATTTAATAAAAGAAACAATATCAGAGCTCTAATACATTAATTTATCATGTAACCATTTAAATTGCAATGTGCCAAATTATTAATGAATTGCACATATTTTGATCCAACATTTAATTTTAAAAACTGGTTCCAAAAGTGAGCTGCATACATTGTCGTTCTGAAGCATCAACAGATTAGGGTTTAGACAGTTTGAACAGAATATTTCTGTTGCCAGTTTTATAAGTTTCTTCTTTATCATAAAGAAACTTATTTGAACGTGCAATATTCTTCAGAAACTTAACACTCTTGTGTTCTTTTTTAACATCCATTACTTCTGCCATATAAAAATGTTTAGTTTTTTTGCCTTGTATTTTTGTTAAACAAAAGTCCCCCTTTTCAATACTATCAGTTACTGTAGAATTTGCATCATCAGTGGAATGTGAGAATCTTCAATATCTGATAATTCTTATATTATCTGCATTAGGTTTTGACCATTTTATTCAGTCAGGATTTCTAGGTATCTAAAAAAGTTAGGAATTTATATTTGCTCATTAAGAGAAAAATTTAATTGAAATATCATAAAAATCTGATTTAGAATTATATTATTTTTGTAACTATATAAAAAATTGGGGGGGTTTTGTTAATTAAATGCATTCTTATGTTTGTATTAATAAAATAGTCCTGAAAAATAACAATAATGGTAGCTAAGATATTTTTTTATAAATCAAGCATGTTGAAAGTTTCAGAACAAAATATACACTCCTCTCATTTTAATAACATCCAATAATAATAAAAAACTTGACTAAATCAAAATGGTTCAGATAATTAAGACCATTTTCCTCTTTTTATCATGAAAACTTTTTCAATAAAATAATAACATAAAGAATATTAATTGCAATTGTACCTAGGTACAAGGCAACTATGTGGCCCCAGGTACAAGACTAGGTAATTTTATACAAAATGTCTTCTGCAGAAAATCCACATGGACAGAGGATTTATTTAAAATCTTATTTAGTACTTAATGCTACAAACAAAATTTTGTACAAGAAAAAAAATTAAAAGAAAATTTTTTGACTTACTTTGTACAACAATATAAAAAGAGATGAGCTACAGAACTTTACTTTGGACTATGTAAACTTGTTTTACATTTATAACTAACCACAACTTTCTTTTGAAAAATTTCAGTTTTAATAAGATAAAGATTTTTTTTAAAAAATTAAGATCCCGTGAAAACATCGCACTCACTCACAACTAGATTAAAGGAGTGTATAAACAATGTGCTGAACCTTATAAAAAGAATAGAAAAACTAAATTTAAGAGTGAAAAATGTAATAAACATAATGTATTTCCTACTTTTCTTTCTTTTTTATACAAATTTTATGGTATAATCAGAACGTAAACATCCTTGGGGGTGTGAGAAACCCTGCTCAAAAGAACTTTAGGCCATTTTTTTCGCATGAGTGACGCAGGGTTATAAGATAAATTAGTACTTACATACATGGCAATACCAATTTCGCATGTGTCATATGCGCTGAATTGCCAATCATATGCTTCATTTCATATAATGTAGCCAAAAGGTTGTGATAATATGTAAGTACTGATAAATCCAATTTAAACAATGTCGAGATCAATTATTAATAAAACAAAATAGTCGTTAAATATTATTAATCAAGAACATTTAATATTTATATGTAATGTCTAAAAATAAAAAGCATTCTTGAAATATAGATTACACATTCAATTTTACTAACTAATTTTGCTCATTCTGTAATTTCTGTTCAGTAAATTTTGATTCTCTTTCAATATTCGAAAATGAGAGTCAAAGGAATCATAAAGTATATTGAAAAATTGTTGAAGCTCTTTAAATATTTTTTTATGAGAACTTTTAACGCATTTTCCATAAATTTACTAATAAGCTAAAAAGGTTCTTTAAAACTTACAAGAAATTAGACTCATAAAAATTATAGTTTAAAAAAAATAAAAAACACTTATAGTTAATCAAACTAAAAAGGAAAAAATAATTCTTAATATAAGAATAAAATGATTAGCGAGACAATGTCATTGTGATAAAAATGTGGGGTGCTCAATATCAATTGTTATAATTTCTTACTAGTTCTATTCTGAAATGCCGAGTTAGTGTAAAAATGAAGAACAAAAGCACCCCACGCTTTTACCACAATGACATTAATATATATTTTCTCGTTAATCATTTTATTCTCTTACATTATGCATTATTTTTTAGTTTAACTATAAAAGCGTGTTTTTTTAAACTATAATTTATTTTTCATTTTTTAGTTTGATCTACAATAAAAGCATGCTTTTTTAATTTTTTAAACTATCATTTATTTATTTCCATTTTCAAAGAACGTGGGCAATTGTTTATATTATAATAAGAAATTACTGACATGAGTGTTTTCGCTTTAGAGTTGTAACAATCTTTCAGTCACCAAATCTGGAAATGGGAAATTGTTAATCATCATGATCCTTATCAGGACAATGGAACAAAATTATTCTATTCTCATCAGTCCTTGAAAAGTGTGCAAAATTTCGAATTAATCAGACCTTTTAGAGTGGGTAAAAATGTAGTTCAAAGATTCCGTTACATACAGGTGAAGCTTATAAAGAGTTTAAAAAGATTACTAATTGAAAACGAAAATTTATTTTGTAAACTTGCCTTTTCAAACCATGCAAGGCATTTTTGAGTTCAATATGAAAGTAAAGTTAAAATTATTAAGATGATCAACCATTCTCCTTTTATAGATCCTGTCCTTCCTCGAAAAAGTGTCCTCCTTTTTCAATATTTTAAAACAGATCTGTTAATCTCTGTATTCAGAGATGAACCAAACATGTTTCCAATATGTCGAGGAATAGTCTGAAACAAATATCACAGGAAATAACAGTTTTCAATGGTGTTTTTGACTTTATCACAAGTAAATTGGGCAGATATAGAAAACTGTGTTGATTTTTTATCAAAAGAAATGCCTGATATTAAAATCATTGACAATGGTCAGTTTGCAGACTGAATGTATACTTAAATTATAATAAAACTGAAACAATTTGAAAATCAACATGCTGAAATTGATAAGATGGATTGAAATACTTAACCATTTCAAAAATAATAATAAAAATAATTTAGTTATTATTTTTTAATTTACATTGTGTTGCCCTGGAACTAATGCACCAGTTGAGTCTTTTCAGTTCGTAATTTATGGACAAGTCAGAAATCAAGATTGAATGTTGATATTTTTTAGTTGCAGTACTTATAGTAAAGATGAAAGGTAATTTTTGCTCCGAAATTTCCGATAAATTATAAAATATATTGAGAAACGAAACAATGCATTTTTGTTTGAATTAATAAAAAATGTTTCATACATTTCCGTTGTAACTTTTTCTTAAATTTTTCGTTCTCCTTTTCATTTTAAAAATCTGGTCACCTTAAAAGTATTCCAAAGTAACACAATTATTTGCCTGAATAATTTAAACAAAATGACTTATTATGAATCAAGTAAATTATATTACATTTATAACAGTAATCCGCCAAAATAAGGTGAATATTTTTTTATCCCATTAAATTTTTCGTTCAAAGGCAGTTACTTAAGAAATACAAATGAGTACATTTAACTCAAAAATCAAAACAATCTTGTACTCATGTGTTCTTCCGCGGGTAGCGTGGTAGATACAAAAAATAGTTCGGAAGATTTATGAGAATTAAATTTGTTGTTAAGCCACAATTATCAAAATATGTAGCCGATATATTAAAAGAGTTTCTGCAATCCTGAATATCTTTTTTAATTTTTCCGAAAGCATTAATTAGCATTTCTGGGGATTTTGAGTATATGTAAGGAATCAAATTCAATCAAGGCATGCGGTCAAATCTGATGCAATCATAGTCATTTCAAATTGAGTGTATCTACGTACTCATTTTTGAGTAAATCTTTTTTCTCCGTGTAAAGTAAATAAGCTTTCTCTTTCACACTGCATCATTTGGACAAATTTTCAAAATTTATTTGTGGTTAGTAGTTAATTATAACGCTATAATTTTAATTGAATAGGCAGATATAATTATTTTTACACTTAAAAACGCAATAACTATTGTTCTGTATTTCTTGGAGTGTGAGAGTGAGTGAATATTAATGTTGCACTGTTCAGCTACACGAGGGCTTTTGGAGATGGACCTCGTAATTTTGAACCTGGGTCAAGTGACGAGGATGACACCTGAGCTGGCACCCCTTTCTTCTATCACACTACACCAACGGGAGGACGTTTGAGCTCTCAACAGATTTAACGTGCATCGCTCCCCTACACGGCTGGTCTTTAGTGGTACTGGGCTCGAACTCATGACACGCCAGCCTCGATCTGATGACTTGACTACTATGCTACCGCGGCCACCGAATCAAAACCGAAAACAACGGCTTCGTGAAGTTAACCACTCAGCTACGGCTTAAAACAAAAATTCTTTTTTTAAAACAACAAAATATATTATTATTGAATCTAATTTTCCACCGGTAAATTAATTAGGAAACAGTATAAAAATGAATTTTTTGTTTTTGTTTTTAACCACAAATTCAATTTTTGCTTTGTTTTGCATACAAAAAAATCCTTTTTAAGCAAAAAATTATTATTCGTAAGACAGATAATTATCAATTAGGGGGAAAAAACCCAAATATCTAAATACAAAAATATTAAGAAGACTTCGTATAGTTATCACTTTAGAGGAAATTAACGTGGAAAAGTGTTGGTGTGGTGGGGTATTCAGGAGAGGTGGTGCCCGCTCAGGTGTCATCCTCGTCACTTGACCATGGTTCAAAATTACGAGGTCCATCGCCAAAAGCCCTCGTGTACGTGAACAGTGCGACGTTAATATCACTCACTCACTCACTCACTAATGTGGAAAAGGGAGAGCATAATTATTAGGAAAAATGGATATTTTAACAAATACTGCATTAGAGAATTTCAAAGCTATAGTGATTGTATTGGTGTAATTTTAATAAATTGAAATTTGAATGCGTCAATTAATGTTTATTAACGTCGCGCATTAAAGCAACACGAGGGCTATTGGCTAACCTCGTAATTCCAAGTGATGAGAACGACACCTGAGCTCCAAACTACGCAAACTGGTCATTCTATTTTAACCACGGTACATTTAACATGCAGCAGCCTCAGTGGATTTTCAATTGCACTAGGGCTCGAACTCATGACACATCGGTCACGAGTTCGTGACCAGGACCACTGGGTTACAACGTGCATTCAAATGTGTGTCACTGCTATAGAATTTGCAAAGGACATTGAACTTCACTTATGAAGCAGATATATGATTATTTCTAAGCACGTCTTCGTAAAATACCAATATATAAAAGAGTAGCTTAAAAAAAATGAAAATAAAAAATTGAAGCTGGATATAGACAAATTTTCGAAAATGACGTCTTTGAAATTCATATTAAAAATCTAATTCGCACCTGTGAGATTTCTATTACCAGAATGAATGGGCAGATTCATAAGGTATTAGCAATAAAAATACAATGTGCTAGTACTGTTAAAAAAATTGTTTACAAAAGTAATTGAATTATCACTCAGCATTGGGGTTCGATAATAATCTCTCAACGAATTGTATTTCATTAAAATTCCAAACAGATTATATGCTTTTAATATGATACAGGGTTTATAACATTTGTTTTTATACTAGCACACATTGCTTCTCAAACTTTCTACATTCGCGACCCTATTTTCAATCAGAATTTTCATCTCGCCCCCCTTCCCCATGCAATAACAATGTGTTGAATGTAGTAATAATGTATAATATACCTTGAGAGAGAGACGCTAAAGCTACAATACGACCCTAATTTTAAACCGTACAAAGTATCAAGATAAGTATTAAATTTTTTGTGTATGATAAGCCCATTGAAAAAAATCACTAGCAATTATTAAACTTGTTCTTAACTTTGTATTGATACTTAGTATCAAATGTATTTTACTGTACTGATACATTTATAAGTATACTAAGTATACTACTTTATATCAGAGTAAATGTTTATTTGTTTATTGTGTCTGAATACATTTTGTTTTGTTTCCTTTTAGTAAATTGATAATTTTTTAAATAATCTTTTATTTTTGACTTTCCAATACACTCGCCCCCCCCTTGTAGGGTTATCACGCCCCCTAGGGAGCCGCGCCCCACAGTTTGAGAAACACTGTACTAGCAGCATTAAATTTATCGATATAAATGAATTCCACCAATTTTCAATAAAAGTATTTAATTAATATAATTTTCTAAAATAACTGCTGTATTCTTCCTATAATTGATATGAAAAATATGCGGCCTTTTAAAGCCTTTTTTAAAAAATTGGAGTGTAACCAGTAATAACACGTAACACAGAATTTTTTTTTATTTTAGTTACTTTTTAATAAATAACTACAATTAATATAAATATATATATACATATGATAGAATCCTACTATTAAGGGGCAAAATAGAAAGCAATTTCCCATTCTCCTTGCTATATATGGTGTTGAACTATTATTTTTTGCTTGCCCCACTATTTATTCATTAATTAAATTGAATTATTCCAATAAAATATTATACATAGTAAAAAGAAATCACGTTCTCAGAAATTAAGCCATCCCAGGTGGAATTCAAAACCACGACATTTTAATTAGACTTCCAACGCATTATCTATTGCGCTGCAGGGACACAACGCGAAAAGTTTTCCTTTCTATAGATGCTGTTGGACTATTACTTTTGATTGTTACCATATATTCATTAATTAATGAATTAATATTTGAAAAAACTTATTAACATCAAGTGTCATCCTCTACAAGTTTAGAAAAAAATATTTGGACTTGAGTGGAGGAATAAAAATTATTTTATTAACGACTGAAAATTTGTGAACAAGATAAATATTTTTTTGCTTTGCATGATGAATGTTTATCTCTCTCATTAGTAGAGAATTTAGACTATATATATACATATATATAGAGAGAATTAATAGAAGAGGAAATTAAAAAATACAAATGAAAAGCTGAATGTTTTCTTGAAATCTCCTGAAAAAGATAAACGTGTTATTGAAATCTCCTGAGGAAGATAAATGTTTCATTGAAAAAAATTCTCCTGAATACAATCTGCGAAGGTAAATTTGCTTTTGATACAAATAAATGTATTTGTACTTTCTTTCTATTCTAATATGTCATTTTAGTCCGTTATTACAGAGAGCATTGCTTACAGAACTCTTTGTTAGTATATTCCCTCATGAAAATGAAGTGAACCCGTGCTCCCTTAGTGGGACGTTTGTCAAATGAACAGCGAAGGGGGAAGAAAGGGAGGTGAAGACCGGATGAACTATCACTTTAAAAAGTCAAGCATCATATGTTTTGTAAAAAGCGATAAAAGTTTCTCCCTACTCAAAACTACTAAAATTCGCGTGAAAAGGAACGAGTAGTTCTTGTAAGAGAGTTGACAGCTACCCTATTGTTCGACTCTGAACCAACAGTTACACGTCGCTGGTTTCGATCGCGACCGCTGTCCCGCCCCTTGACCCGGGGTCAACCATTGGCGGAACCGCCGAATTTTCGCTTACCCGCACTCTTATTGTACGAAGTCTATCAAAACCAGAAGGTTCTTCAGCGTCGACGGTCCGCAATAACTCGGCTTTTCTTTCCTTGTCCCATAGCTTAACATACAATACCCTTTGTATCTCGAAACCATGTAGGACACCTCCATAACAACAGTGGGCCCTGCATGAAACCCAGGGGGAGAACTAGGTTCCCTGTTTACGCCCCTACGAGGTGCCTACTTTTCTATAAACTGTCTAGTCGACCACTAGACTTATTGTTGTGGTTAGTGACCACCACAGGATTATCGCCTTTCTGTCTGACAACTTACCTTTTATAAATGGTACAATCGCAGGTAAGAAAACACGAGTGGCAAATTAGCTGTTTATGCTACTGTACAGATAGAAGACTGTCAAGTATTACTTTAAGCCAGTTTGATGAACTTTAGGCATGAATTTGTTCCCGTATTTCTATGAGGAACAAAAATATCGAAATAAAAGAGCAACTACTTATGATTTGTTATAATGTATTTTTTATGTATTATATAAAAATTATTAATTATTTTATGTATTTTTTATAAGTAGAAACATTAAAGTAAATATTCATCATTAATCAATATATACCTGATGATGAGCTTGATGACTTTATGCTAAGCATATCGTCCAGTCATTTCAGATGTAAGGTCAAGAAAGTAAAATTATTCTTTTCACGTGTCTTAAATTCATGAACTTAGAAAGAAATGGTTCTCCAACCACTTGGAGAACCAAGAAATTCTTACCAAAAAATATGCTTATATACAAATAATTTGCTCGTTTTTCTAAGCATCAAAAATCTTGAATAGCCAACGAAAAAAAAATTATTCATGTAACTTTTAAAATTTGAGATCCAGCTAGTTGTAAACTTAAGTTTTAGCTTTGATTTAAGGTAGGCCCTTCTAATTGTGATTTAAATAAATATAATCTTAATATGAGAAACACCGAAAATAATCTACAGAAATTGTTTTCTCTTGAGAGACACCTAGCATCAAATAAGGGTTGAAATTCTTAAAAACACATAAATATTATACATTGACATTTTCATTTTAGGATTCTGATAGTAATTTGTCTTGATTTTATTTCTAGTGATTTACGAGCTCCAATTTACGAACAGCACAGATGGAACTTCTTCATGGAAACCTAAAATTTCTCAATTTTTTGCATGTAGAATTCAAAGTCACAGAAAAATATCAATAAGTGTGAAAGAATATATATATATATATATATATATATATATATATATATATATATATATATGTGTGTATGTGTGTGTTTCTACATGTGAATGTTGTTCTAAACAAACACATATTTTAAATAACTATACTTAAACGAGTAGTGGTACCGTTAAATAATTCGGGATTCTTCTGTAAACTAATCATGGCTCCCTTAAGCTCAGTGATGTTCTGTTAGGGAACCATTTATGTAATATGTACTAAATTTTGAAATTAAAAATAACAAAAATCAGATGAGAGAGATAGGATAAATAAAGGTAATTTGCTTCAGTATAACTTTATAAGTGTTCTGATTTTAGGCCATTATTTCAATTGAAATTTTTTTAACAAACTAAATACTTACATTTCTAAGAAATTCTCTTCGAATGCTTTTAAAACTTGCGCATTTTCTGAAGCTTATTAACTTTTTCAGCCAGATTTTAAAAATAATCTCGTTCATCTCGAGTGTAATTAATGCTTCGTTTAGCGAGTGACAAATTAACTCAATGGTACTCATTTTCTACTATGTTCTTTTGCTTGTATTATTGATAACACGATTGATATTTGAGAAATTTACCCTAAAATATATTTTAAATGGTACCATTTATACTTTGGTTAATTTAATTCTTTAAATAAAAAGGTAGACCCACACATAATTATAACAGTATACAAAAAAAAACCCTTTGATTTATTAACTATTCTTTATATTGATGTAAATATTCAAATATAAAAGTTTGTAATGAACTCTCAATATTGAAACTATGCAATCAGTTGAAATAAATCTTAATTTTGTGACACAATTTTAATTTTAATTATGAAAAATTTTACAGAGAACATTGCTTGTAAAATATTTTGGCAAAAAACCTGTTTATTTTCATGATTTTGTCCAGCATTCTGTTATCTTTTTATGATTTTTAAATGAAAAGTTGACTAATTTCACACAAGATAATTTTTTTCTTGTTTTTCATAAAAGATTGAAGTGTCTTATTGTAGGTTTAAAATATGAGCTCAAAACCGCGTAAGCGGAGCTTTAAAAAATTTCATTAATAAATTTATACTATAGCGAAGTTACCTTCTTGTGTTGTAACGGGGGGAAATTATACGTGAAGGAACGTAGACATTTTATATATACTGCATTATAAGCTTCGTACATCTTGCAATTTTTGATTTTTGTAATATCTAAGAAAGTTGCCAATCCTGAAATAAAAGGTCTTCTTACAGGCAATGGAAATGATATATTGAAATCCCAACATTTTCTTTGAACACATAAAAAAAGGAATCAAGAAATTTAAATAAGGGGGATTCATCGTTTAAGTTTCATGGTATCGTGAATGGGAATTCCCACATTCATTCATTTAAAATATTCAGTCCAAAATCTTATCTCGAGAGGGAGAAGTAACTAACTGCATCCGAAAACCTAATTAGAAGTAATAATTTAAGATAAATGAAAACGAAAGATCATTTTTCAATATATTTTATTTAAAAACAATTTAAATAAATAAAAGTATGATTTCTCTTCCCGAGAAAAAAAAGCAAAGTTCTAAATTCTAAATTCAATCATTTTGTTCATAACTTCTGCAATACTTTTTTCAAGTAATTAATAAATGTCTGGGAGATAAATTTAAAAAATCAAAAAGATTACATCTTTCGTGAAACTCAAGTTTTCTAAGCAAAAATAATAAAATAATAATAAAAGAGGCAATTCAAATACTATAAAACAAGTTCGAAATGATGACAAAAGTAAAAAAAAAAAAAAAAAAAAAAACCTCATCATCCACTATTTACTGTATCCATGGTGATTCAAAACTCAGTTGACTAACTAACGACGAAATTCGAAGGTACGCAGATTGTAAAGCTCAAAAGAGTAAGTCGCACATCACACCTGTTGATGAGAGTATTAAAAACTGGTGTTCTAGACGGGAAAAAGTTATAAAAAACAAATTGTTGAGGCTCGGAGGAAACTGAAAGGCTTACTTTAAGACATTGATACAGGAACCGAAGTGAACGGAAATGAATAAAGGTAGAGGCCACACACACACACACAAATATGTTAACAAGCCTCAATATCTATTTTCCTAGTTAAAGCTGAAAACCAAACAAGCAGTTCCCACTGATTTGCTTTTCAAATTGAGGGAAGAACCCCCCTAATGAAGAGGGTCTTCCCTATCATCATTTACAAATCTTTGTCAGGCATTGCTTGTTTTTTTGAAAAGTAAGTTGTTGAGAAAATGGTCTCGTTACGAGTTGATATTCGTGGAGGATCCTTCATTCCCTTTTTACTCTGTTGATGAATCATTTTTTCTAAATTTTTGAAAAAAAGTTGAATTTGTGAAAAATAAAGCTGTAATTTTCAAAAACTTTTCACTTGTTACGTACGCTCAATTTCTAAAATGCGTACTTTACTTTTCTGGATAGAAAAAGTATGAACTTGAGCAAACTTTTTGATTAGCTATTTTATTTCGAAAAGAAAAAAGCAAAATAATCGATACCATGGCTTTGGTGTTCTTCCGGAATAAAGAAGAAACAATCTTTATTTACTGTACATACATAAAAATCGAAATTTACGCGTACTTAACTTTCCTTTTTAATAAGTATGGTGCTAAGTTTGAATAATAATCACTTTCCTTTTATCTGATGCCATCTTTTTTAAAGTAAATTGCTCATGTATCACTCTAGACTAGTGCTTTCTCAAACTTTCAATGTTTGCGGCCCAATTTTCAATCATGATTTTTATGTCACCCCTCTCCAAACAATAATAATGTATTGAATTCAATATTACTTTGACGCTAAGGCTACAATACGATTTTAATTATAAACTACAAGTTGTAGATATAATTATTAAATTTTGCATGTAATTTTGTATATGGCAGCCCATGGGGCACTACTAATTATTAAACTTGTTCTCAATTTAGTATTGATGGATCAACGATCAAATACATTGTGCAGTACTGATACAGGGGCTGTGGTAGCCCAGTGGTCAAGGTATCGGATCATGGCAGGCACGTTATGAGCTCGAGCCCAGTGCCACTAGACCCGCCGTGTAGGGCAGCGATGTAAGTTAAATCTGTCAAGAGCTCAAACGTCCTCCCATTGGTGTGGTAGTTAGAAGAGGGGGTGCCAGCTCAGGTGCCATCCACGTCACTTGACCATGCTTCAAAATTACGTGCTCCGTTGCCAAAAGTGCTCGTGTAGCTGAACAGTGCAACGTTAATATTCACTCACGCAGTACTGATACATTTATAAGCATATTATATCATTGCAAATGTGTTTTTTATTATTATTATCTCAGAATGTATTTATTTTGTTTCCGTTCAGTAAATTAATAATTTTTTAAATCTTTTATTTCTGACTCGCACCCCCTGATAGGATTATCACGCCCCCTAGGGGGCGAACCCTACAGCTTGAGAAACGCTGTGCTCTAGACTAGTGGTCTTCAAACTTTTTCGATTCATGGACCTTTAGAACTATAAGGTGTTTTCGAGGAACCCTATTCCACTTAAAAGATTATATTAAAGTAGATACACATGTTACAGGTACTTTGTGTTGTGTACTTTGTGTATGAATTATTAACAAATTTTAATACAGAACTTGCTCATTAATAATATTAATTAGTTATTCTTTCATTTAAGCATTATATTAGTACTGGGTAGCTGGGGTTTTTTTTCTTTCAGCCTTTTATATATGTTGAGAAGAATTTTTCACTTAAGTACATTTTTTAGAATGACATCAAAACAGTGGCGCACACAGGAATTTTTCAAGGGGGGTCCAGGGTCGAAAGCTCACCATTCTTGTATCATGCTCCTTTTGATTTTGTCGATTTTCGGGAACAAAACACAGCAAAAAACTAATTATTGAATTAATAATTAGCATTAATTAATAAAATTAATCATTAATAACAAGTAATTAATTAAATTTTACATACTATATACTTAGAATTATAATCAATCGGTAAAAAAATCAAGGGCTTTGGGGGAGGGGTCCGGACCCCCCCCCTCTTGTGTGCGCCACTGCATCAAAATGTTTATAGTTGTGTGAGAAATCCTACGTGCCCTTTGCAACTTAAAATTTAAGAGCCATTAGAAAGCTATTTAATTTTTCAAAACATTGTACGAAAGAGTATAAAATTATTTCGTAGAACCCAGGACACAGTAAACAAGAAAATATTCATATTCTAGCAGGTAGTTAATATAAAGTAAAAAGCGTTTTAATATTCTTTTATTATAATAATAGTTAAAAAAGTACTGTAAAGCTATTATAATATTCAGTTTTAATGACTGGGAGGAGCTGTTTTTCTTTATAGAGAGATAATTGTGGTCAATCCAGCTTCATGGAGAACGCGAATTCATTTCTTCTCGATTTTTTACTGTGACTCATGGAACCTCTGGGTATGTCTCGTGGAAGCCCAGGATTCCATGGAACACAGTTTGAAGACCCTGCTCTAGACTAATGTATTCAAACTTTTTGGTAGTGCTTCCCCTACTTGGGAGATCGAACCAACGGGACGACTCAAAAGTTAAAATAATCAATAAACTTCTTAAAATTCTAATTAAAATTTTAGAGAACTTTAAAAAAAATGCTTCGCATTTTAAAAACCAATATTTTTTCTCTCAAAAAGGTTTGTCAATAATGTATTTGCATTCAACTGAATTTATTTATAATTTTTTGTATCTCTCTGTAACCCCAATATATATATATATATATTTGTGACATCAAATGGGGTCAAGACCCATAGGTTGAATAAATTATATAGAAGGTCACAATGAAACACTGAAAAAGAGTATTTTGTTCTTAAGCTTTGTAATTAAAATTATGTAATGTTAGTCTCTATAATTCTTTAAGATTTACTGTCGTTATTATAGTTGCAATTATTTTGCCATCTTATATAATTTTTTTTTTTGAAATTCTTGGTATATTTAGCACTGAATATAAAGCTTCGTTTCTTTCTTACGTAAATGTTATCTATCACAATTATTAAAAAATATATATTTTTTGAGTGCTTGTAAATGTTCACAGGTTTCGTATGTGTATCAAAACGTCAAAATTGATCACACCAGGATTTTAAAAAATGAATATTTTTGTCTAATTAAAATGGTAATTGACTACGAAACCTAAGTTTTTTTGTTTTTTTTTTTCAAAAATGAAATGCTAATAAATACTAGAGAATGATACTAAAAGATAAGTCGAATGACTTTGGTATTACGTGTCATACAAATACATTTGTCAAATTAAATATAATAGAATCTTCACATATAAAAAAGTTAAGGAAAAGAATTCAGTTTTAACAAAAAGATATACAAAGAGTAGAATGTTATAAATAGAAATTTCTTCTTTTCGTATTTTTTTGGATAGTTGAAACTGCTTTTTCAATATTAATGAAACTGTTACTTCTAATTTTTGTCGTAATTTCATATTGATGAGTGTATAATCAGAGACTTAAGGTAAATGATTGCATCAAAAGTTAATAAAGCAATTTTATGTCAGATACATTGAATTTTAAATATATTTGAAATTGAATTACTTGTAACAAAATTCATTAAACCAAATTTAACACGAGTTTTTTATGTATCACGCATATCATACCAATTGGAATGTGTTTTTATGCACATACATGTTTATATACAATATTCTGCGCCTACATAATAAAAATATTCACCACTTTTGAATTTTTCGATTGATTTCATCTTCTCATTGTAGAGAATTCAATATCGTTTCAGGATAGTATATCCCTTTAAATCATCAAATGAAAAATAATAATGAATTTAAGTATTTCTTACAGCTTTCAGTCCTTCGCATATTCAGGTTAATTCAAACATTTCGTGCTGTGCAATGGTTCTGTGTTTATGTGATTGTGATAAAATATATAATATTTAATTACTATTTTGAAGGTGTTGAAAGACCGTGGAGGGAGGGATAATTAATCAACTGAAAGAAAAATGGGAGTCACAGCTGACACTGAGACCCAAAGGGGGAGGGGGTTCATGGGGATTTGAATGGAAGGATCCATCCCAATCTGAAATCTCTGAAGAATTGAACGAAGTTCGACCCATCTCGTTGCTGAAAAGAATAAGAAAGAATAATGTAAGAGGATATCACGTAGAGAGGTCCGCCCCGCGTTCCGCCCATTATTCCTGACTGACGCATCAGAAACCAATAGGAAAAGACCAAGAACTCTGCATCAGAACAAGGTGTATTGGTGAAGTCCGAGTTATGGAGGCAGTTATGAGATAGGATTTGTGGATAAGCGCACCTCGACGCGTAATGCTTTCAGGCAGTTCGTTATCCGAAGATGATCAAGTCGCTGTTAGGATCATGAAGGTATGTTCTCCTTTTTACTCCTTTGTTATAATATTTTTGATTGCTTTGAATTGAAACATGTTTCATTTTACTGCATGTCGCGTTCTCCTTAATCGAAATTAAATCAAGGGATTAAGATAAACTGTTTAAGGGGAACAATTAATTGACTGACAAGCTATGCATATCATTTTAAACTAATTTAAAGGAGAATAGAACTATTTATTATTGAATTTTTAAACTAAAAAAAATAAAGATGTGAAACATGCAATATTTTGTTTTCAATATTATGTTTTATTCGAAACAATTTTTAACAAATTAAAATAAAATAGTGCTATATGAAAAATTTTTTTATTTAAATTTTATTCTAAACTACCCACTTACGATATTTTTATAAAATAGCTATTGAGTTTCATCAAAAAAATTTTATCATGTTTTTTTTTAAATTCTTAATATATTTTTGAATATTTAAAAAATATTCATACTGAAAAAAACGTTTTTATTCCGTACTATTAAAATGGATTATCCGTTACAAATATTGGGGCAGTCTGTAGATTAAATTTTATAAAGAGATTTTCTTATGAACTCTGTTTAATTATAATACAATCTAGAAAAATTTTAATTATTAATTGAAATAATTTTATGAAAGCACATTTAACAACAATAGAAAACGGTCACTTGCACTTATATATATATATATATAAGACAATAAATTTTATATAGAATTAATTCCTTCTTCTTTTACGCTACTGTATTTTAAATACTTTAAAATTACCCAAGAAAAGAAAAGGATTGTAACACATTAAGAATATGTGACTCGACCTTAAAAATTAAGTTTTTTTACTTGAAATTCAGTTATCTTTTTCTTCCAAAGTTATCAAATGAATATGTTAATACACAAGCAAAAGAAGGATTTATATTAAGTTTGCAGAGTTAACACTAAAATTTATTGTTTTAATAGTCTTTTATTTAAATTTTTAAATTTGTTATTCTTTCTAATGTGCTCTGCTGATCATTATATAAAATATATTCAAATTGAGTTAGCCCAAATTCAAAAGAATCTGTATTGAAATTCACAATTTCTTTTTGTATTCGTTGAACAAGTAGGGTAAGCAATTTTTCGCGAAATTCGTTATTATTAATTACGGATAATTCTTCTAAAGATCTTTAATGAAACAAAATCATAAATGAAATTAAAATATTTTATAAAATTCTTTACAAATATGTGTTTTTTGAAAAATTACATTAGTTAATTTTCTCAAATGAGATTTTTTAAAAAAGTTATGATAAATCAAATGGAGAGAAAATAATTCGTTATTTAAATTAATTTTATTTTCAATCTATTATATTTCTGATTTTATACGTCAGATTTTTTAAAAAAGTACTAATAAAACTATCTTCCTACACTACTTTGATTGGTTAATATTTAATGCTGCTTTTTTTAAGGTTCTTTGTCAAAAATTTTATTGATTTAGGCTGAAACCTCCCAGCGATTACTAAAGTCAATCATTTATGTATAATAAGCGTCACAAATACATAATAAAGTTATTTATAATTTTTAAATTTGTAACATTCAGGAAATAGGAAAAGAATTGTTAACTCTTTGTTTCATATATTTATAGAATAGATCAACAAAAAGGAAATCCGCTTAAAATGAAATAACAGCTCCAAAACATAAAAACACTAGGAAAGAGAATAACTAAAAAAACAGATTTTTTTTCCATTTGAAAAGAATTTTTTCGGAATTATCAGATTACTCTTTAAATTTATCTCCAATTATTCAAACTTCTTAAATAAATTATTTTTCAAGCTGTTCTGTCAGCCGTTATCAATCTAGAATACAGACAATAATTTCGAAAGAATTAAACGGCCTCGGTAGCCCGTGAAGTTGTTTCCGTCAAGTTCGAATCTTGATGTTAATAAAAGACACACCGTGTAGAGGGGCTAATACACGTTAAATCTGTAGAGACTCAAAGTCTGCACATTAGAAAAATGTAAAAGTTTGATCAAGTGACTTTGTTTAAAATTATACGAGGTTTACTCGGAATGTGATGTAAAACTTTAAAAGAGGGCACACACATTTAAAAAAAATCAACCGTAAAAATAAAAAGTGAAGAAAAATATAAAAAAAGCATACATTCCATTAAGGTAGAAACAACAGATTTTCCTTTTGAATTTATTTTTGGGCAAACGAATCTGCTTAAATATATACATGCACAAATGCTGTATCTCATTCTTAGCTTACGCGTTTGAATTATGGCTTATTTTCCTACATTAAAGAACGTTTCCATTGCGGCCATGCTTAAACGTTTCTTCTCTACATCATCCATTTGCAATTACTAAAAAGAAATGAAAGACGAGCTTTGTAAGAGTTTGGAAAAAGTAATTGCTGCGCGTGTGCTGTTGGCTTGAATTTCCCCTTTCTTCTTTTTTCCTCCTGATTCAGTTTCTCCAAAAGAAAGAGCGAAAGTTTTCCAGTGTGGCGATGTATTACTAACGAATTTTTTTTTATAAAAATAAATATTGAGTTTTATTACGGGTTAAGTGTTACTTATATATTTTTGAATTCGACTCAATAATCATAATCCCACGTATTTTACGACATTTGGGAAACCTCGCAGTATTTGATAAAGAAATCTGTAAATCAGTAAAGCTAAAAATATCTTAAAATTCTCAGCATTCCTCTTTGTGCTACGTAACGATGTATGCAATGTAATAAATTTGAATTTTTTTACAGCATAATACGATATGTGTGTGTATGTATAAATAAATATTTATATACACACACACACACATTTCTAGCAGTTCAGGTTTCAATGATTGCCTTTTTTATCGGCATAACAATTAAATGCATGCATTTATACTAAGTTAACTATTTTACTACTAATTGGTTCTCTCCGTGTAGAGGGGCTGGTGTGGAAGTTTGAGAATGATATACTAGCTCAAGTATCCTCGTCTTTTAACTATGGTCCTAAATTATAAGATCCGTCAGCTATAGCTCTCGTATTGTTTCAGAGCGCGCTGTTGATGAACAATTTATCAATACTGCTAATTGACATTATTAAATAGCTATAAATAATTTTCACTTTACGATACACTCACTGCTTTTCCTAACATCAAAATCATTTGCATGCTTTCGTAATTATTATTTTGATTTTACGACATGTATTATTTTGGGATTGCCAAAAAATGGCTCGCAAATTTTAGTGATTTAATGATCCTTGTAAAAGCCAATAAGTTTTATAAAATGCCTGTGCATTAGAGTGGAAAAGGAATGAAATTTATTAGTTTATTTAAAGCACTTTCATCGTGAGAAAAAGCTGTGCATACTTCAGTTTACTTCTTTCAAGAGTTTATGAAGAATGAAATTTTATGTAAACCTATTTGATTTCAACTCAAAATGGATTACCATTATTTTGTTACTCGCCAGTGTGCTGTGAATTACAATTAAAAAACTAATTTTGGTGAAAAAGAACTTTTCTTAAGTATAAATTATAACATTTTAATGCTTTATTATAAATTTTTCTCTGTCAGTACATACAATTCAATTCTAAAGTCAAAATTAAAAGGGCTTTTTTTTTTTAATCAAATAAGGTTTTTCAAAAATTATAAGTTTTAAGATCTTTCTCGAATAGAATTTTAAGAACTTATGGATTTAGATAATGGTACAATAAGTAACAAATATGGTAATTTATATTGAAGTTCTTAATATTTTAACTTAAGACTTGTATAATACGATAATAAAATTATAATTTAACTTAAAATATAAACTTATGGAATTTTTATTGATTATTACGTAAGACATTGACAGGCAATTGCAAACGCTATTCAACTTCTTTTTATTCGCATCCATACCGAAATGAGAAATTGTACTTTCTCGATGGAATCTTCGGTTTTAAAATTTAAAATTGAGTAAAAAAAACCAAAATAAAAGGAGAAAACTCAAAACGATTGGGGAATTAGATCTGAAATGTACCACACATCATTAAGGATACAAAATCTTTGCGTGTGAAAAAATCTGGAATTTTCATTTGATAACCATAATATTTCCATCATTTCTTATCGTAAGGGGGGGATAGCCTTCTGTATTATTAAATCATAAGAAAGTTCAATAAACTCCCCCTCACAATAATACTTTCTGTTTCTATCTTCTGGATGCTGTACAAATAAATTCTGCTTCGAATAGAAACCCTTATCGTATTGTTGTCTCACGGGAAAACCCTATGGTGACATTCCACTCCACCATACATATCCCATGTAGGTGATATCCTCTCTCATCTGCTACGTTTGTTTTAATAGGGGAGTTCATTACCTGGGGCGATAAATCTTCTGTTGAATCCTCATCTCTTTCTTTATTCCAAATTAAATTTGAAAAGCATCTAATGAAATTTTCAACATACTCTCACACACAAATGTTGGGGTGAAGATGAGGTTCATTCAGTAATCGAATAAAAGCGAAAGTCGATATTTGAGGCACTAAAATGGTATGGAGGTAAGGAGATTTGTGTGGTAGAATTTATTACCCTATAAGACGTATCTAAGAAATAAATTTAGAATCCCGGTTTTTTTTTTATTGATCCCAAATATCACGTCGGGTATCATTCTAAAGAAGCATTAATGGGAAAAAAACTACTACCCCCCTCCATCATAATACCGTATTTACTTGAATCTAAGCCCCACTTCCTTTTTAACGTCAATGCTACTAAAAATCGGGTGCGACTTGGAATCTAAGAAAAGACAAATTCAATGGATAAAGCAAATAGAGTAATTGCAGGTTCGTGTATGCGTTTAAAATTTTATAATAGTGATAAAATAATTAGTTACTCGCTTCTTATTAATTCTCATTTTAAAATTATTTCGACTTTTTAAATTTGGGTTTTGATAAACCAGTTTGCACTATTTTTCATTTCTCACCAAACCCTTTCTAAAATTTGAGGCTTGGCTTATAGAATCGATAGTGCCTTAGATTCGAATAAATACGGTTACTCATTCTACACGTACTGTTGAATATCATCTTCTCTGTAGAAAGTTACAATCTTAATTACAGATTGTTTCTTATTATTTATCTTTCAAATACCTGTTCACACACAAGAATCAAGTACTTAAAATTTGA
Organism: Trichonephila clavipes; assembly: GCA_019973935.1. Classification (NCBI taxonomy): domain Eukaryota; kingdom Metazoa; phylum Arthropoda; class Arachnida; order Araneae; family Nephilidae; genus Trichonephila; species Trichonephila clavipes. Next base: position 845,283 of record BMAU01019732.1, on the reverse strand, counting down.
AAAATATTTATAAGTGAATATAATATTTTCTTTTGCTTTATAGGTTAAAAAATTTCAGTACATATATATATATATATATATATATATATATATATATATATATATATTATATATATATATATATATATATATATATATATATATATATATATATTTAGTATGACAAATTACAGGTGAAGGTTGGTCGGCCCAAAAACATATTTAAACCTGCAATCCTGGTTCCTAAGGCCAGGAGATTGTCATTATACTACTGTGCCTTCTTCCTATTTATAGTTATCTTAGGTTATAACTATCTGTTTATTTTTATATTTTCGTTTATATATTTGTGTATATGTATATATATATATATATATTTATATATATGTGTATATATATATTTATATATTGAATTTTTGATATTGGATTATATATATATATATATATATATATATATATACATATATAACTGAATCAACAAAGCTTCGTATTACGAGAGTAAATATAAAAAATAATAATACGTAAACTAAAAAAAAAAAAAGTTCTTTTATTTTAGATAAAAAATATATTTCGTTTTTCATTTTTCATTTTTTTTTTCATTTGGAGGAAAATATATTTATATTTAAAAAAGGCTCTCTCTTTAAAATTATTTTCAGTTTATTCATTTAAAAAATAGTAAACTCAATTTTATTTGGCATTCAAACGCAATTTAAAGATAAATGAGCTATTTTTAACCGAGAAATCTTGTGTATCATTATTTTATCATTATGCATTATGAATCTTATGTAATACCGGTTTCAACTTTATGTAAGTTAATTAAGGAGAAAATATTTAAAGCATATATCTCAGTGGTTCTCAAACTTTCACTACTGGCGCCCCCTTTTCAATCACAATTTTTATCGCCCCCCCTTATACATTAATGATGTACTGAATGCTATAATAATGCACTTTGACGCTAAAGCTACAATACGATCATAATTATATAAACCGTACAAATTAACAAGATAAGTATTAAATTTTGTATATCTTAATTTTAAGCAATATATATATTTTTTTTTTGCTTTTTAGTTCGATTCACTATAAAAGCGTGTTTTTTAGTTTGTTTTAAAAGTATAATTTATTTTATAATTATTTTTACTATACACTATAAAAATCAAAATTCCAGTGAATAATTTTATTAAGAGAAAATATACTTACCTACTTTCAAGGACTTTTCAATTTTTCTTAGAAAATTTAAGAAAAAATCCAATAAAACTAAAGAAAATGTTCCAAATGTCCTTATTAAAGGACATAAATCACAGACACTTTTCGCTAACAACACAGGAACGTTATTTTCCAGCTAAACGTTTAAAACATTTTCAAACGTTTCATGTCTCACGATTTTCTGATACTTACTTTCGCTATCTTGATTAATATGCATTATTTCAGTCGGTTCTTCAATTGCTTGATCAGTTTCAACTTCCTTTAATAGGGATCACAGATGCCCATTTTTTTAATATTCTGCTTATTTATATTTATAAACCATAATAAGTCGTACAACGCAGCAATCAAAACTACAAAATTGCTCATGGGGAAAGTGTAGCATGTTCTAAAAAATAATTGTGTAAAACGTTCTTCATTATGCATTATATGTTTCAGAATACTCATGCTTATCTATATATCATAAAACTCTTTCACATGGAAAAAAGATGAAACGGAAATATATTATATATATTTACAACTTCCCTAAAAAAAGACCGAGATAACCATACCAGTAAGTTCGAAGGTCAGCTAAAATAATATTTTAGGTTAAAAGAAACGTAATAAAAAATCTCTCATCGTTCTCATATTGACCGCAAAGCAACAAAATATTTGTTTAATTTGGTTATAGGATCAAATACGGCTAATAAGCGTTTGAAGTGGAATTTTTTATTTTTGATGATCACCAGATGATAAAAATAAATTATATCAGTGTAAATGTGTATTTTTTATTATGTCAGAAAGCATCTTGTTTTACTTCATTCCAAAAAAATATTTTTTAAACCTTTTATTTTCAATATGCTCGCGCCCCCCTCGCAGGGTTACCGCGCCCCCCAGGAGGGCGCGCCCCCCAGGAGGGCGCGCCCCACAGTTTGAGAAACACTGATATATCTGATTTACTAATTTTTTTTTCTCTCTCTCTTGAAACTATATCCACCAGATTTGATTTCTGCGATTTAAAAGCCTAAATTAATACTTAATAAAATTAACTTTTTTAATTAATATTTTTCAATTATTTTACTATATATTAATGTATGTCTTGTATTTAATTTTTCTGAAAAAATTGACTGTTCCTCTTCAAAATATTTAAAAAAATTACTAAACCCAGTAATGGTAGTTCAAAATCATTTTTAAAAAAATTGAATTTACAATTTGTAAGTAAATTTTCCCATTGTAACTTTTCATATCCAGAAATTGTTAAATATGAAATATAACAAATGTATAGAAATTTTCTTTAGTAACTCGGGAGTGTTTTAAACTAATAATATACCATGCGAACACACCATGGAATGAAACAATTTACGAATATTAAATACTTCACAAAATCCTTTAAATTTTAAATATGACAACCCGGACACTTTTAAATATTAGTTTTTTGAAGACTTTCTAAAAATCTAGGAAAAAATTTCTCTATTAATGAAAAATAAAACTGTTAAAAGTTGTAACTATTCCCCCGAAATCTTGTTTCTTGATATTTGACATACAACTAAAATTACTGGTTTACCAAAAAACTTGCAGCCACCATTCTATCCATCTACGTTAAGTGCGGTGTCGGAGTTGCTGGGAGTGACAGGACTTTTAACAAAAGATTTCAACTTCCGGGCAGGAATAGAAATAATTCGAATAGGATTTTTAGGATATGTAGGGGACGATATATTCGGTTCCTCATCGGGATAAAGGAATGGGAGAGAACTTGTCGCAAATAAGATATTTCTCTCTTTATATCTAGTTATTATCTTCAAATCGACAGTTTTGAAAAATAAAAAGTTAATTTGGTTTCGAATTTTCTAAAAATATATATAGTAACCCGTAGTATTTTAATATATTGTTTTAAAGATTATGGAATCTTATATGTCTGATATTTAACTTGTAAGTTTTTTCCATTTCACGCACACAGGGATTCAGGAAAAACTTGTAATATGTTAGGCAAGTAAAATATTTTTAAGCATTCTCTGCGGAGTGTCTTAAACATTTTCTTATACAGACGTATTAAAAACTAAATTTTAACTTCTTTATCTCGAATAATGAATTTTTTTCGAAATGGATAAAAAATAAAACATTATTGCCTTAAAATTTATGATATTCAGGGAACGAGAAAAAAATTTATTTTTCAAATTATACAGCAAGGATCCATGATTTATTATTGTATAAAAATGTACTTACGTAAAATTACTTAATTTCTTACCATTGTTTTAAACACATTATTACTATTACACTTAATTTAAATGCATTATTACTAAAATTAAGCACATACCATTGTTTTAATTTTGTATAGCTAACGTATTCTAGTACATCGTGGAGCTATTTGGACTTTATATTGCAAAAGTTTTCTAACTTAACATGTGTTTTATTTCTATTCAACTCCTGATCATTAAATTTAAAGTATTAGTGAGTGTTATCCCATAATTTTCAATGAAGAATGAAAATAGTTAAGTGATATTTTCCCCGAATATGCTTTTTTTTTTATTTTATGCGTATTTATGTCTATTTTTTTTTTTAAAAAAAACTATTAAATTACAGCAATTAGACAGATTTGTTTACAAAAATAAAGAATTTTGCACTTTGAAATTTTTACTTAATTTTTAATTTTGATACTAGAATACTCAAATAGCTTATCAATTTTTTAATTAAAAAATTACTGAGTATATTAGTGAAGCATATAAATATTTGTAAGAGTAGAAAATTATGAAAAAAAAAAGAAATCTGTTTTTATGTAACTGTAATTTATAGTTTATATATTTTCTATCCGAGATACCGTCATTCTTGTTTTTTGCTTATGCATACTACTTTTTCTTCACCAGTCCATAAAAGTTCTGTTTCCATAAGAAAGAAAAAAAGATTTCATCATAAAAGGGAGAAAATCTTTTCTTAGATATATATAGAAAAAATTAGCGAATGTTATATGTATATATGTGTGTATAAAACCTTTTAGTTTATGTATGGTATAATCTTTTGAAAAACATCTCCTTTGCTTCTGACATCAGGTTATTCATTGCGAAATTCTTCCGAGTCTCTCTTCTCTCTTTTCATCTTTTTTCTTTTATTTTCTTATAATCTTGCGTGGATTCCAAATAGTTGAGCAGCGTATTGAGTTATTTTCCGCTAATAAAATCTTAATATTATTCCTGATCTGTCTTTTAACATTATTAAAAACAACATATAAGTTACGTAATGCCTTACATGGACAGATGGTAATATATCACTTATGATGATATACTATAATAAATAAGGATTTCGAGACTTTTTGAAAACTTAGTCTAACTTTCTCATTTTAATAGGCTTTCTGACGCATTAATATATGTTCTATAACTTGCACTTACATGTGATGTTCCACATTTAAGAAATAAAATAAAATTAAAAACAAAAATCTTGTTCTTCGTGTTATGGATTCAAAGTGAATGGGAAAAAAGTCAAACAGCTCTTGAAGTGCCTCGCCTCCTCCTCCTCTTTTTTCTAACACATCGCTAAGCTTCATCGAAAGAGTTAAACCGTAACATTGAACCAAAATAGCACATCGTTCTTACACGGCTTGCGTAGGTCGATACGCGTAAATCAAAAGCCTGCTCCCGTCATTTAATCAACCTTTTGCAGTTGGTGAAGCTTAACCTCCCTTTATAAAAGCAAGGAGATGGAGAAAGGGTTGGGGGAAATCTTTCTTTTGACTTTTTTGCTTCTTTTGGCCGGTTTATCTATTTTATGACTAGCAAGGTCAAGCTTTGACCAAGCCGACGTGAAAAGGCTGAATGTAAAAGCGAAAAGTAAACACGCGCCCACGCTATTAGCGTGACGGAAAGCAGACACTTGTACATATCCGTTTACAAGACGGGAGACGTGTCAACAGATATGACTGTTACGTGTCGTGAAGTTCAGAGATCACAGTTATATTCAAATGAGGACAACGCCAGCCTTAGCTTTGCGGAATGCCGACTACTGAACAGGGGATGAAAAGAAATGCAGAGAAAAAAAGGAAAGAAACAGGCTCGTGCTGGTTGCATAAGTAAGACTTCGTGGAAGAAGGGGACAAAATATATATATATATATACCAATTTGTAAACAAATTGAAATCGTAAATGACTTTACGAACTCGTAAATACGTTTTAGATGAAAATCCTAATTCAACTGCTTCCTTATAGCTAAGCTGTTGAGGAGGTTCAATACAAAAATATATGAACAGTGCTACATATTTTAACATAAAAATGCGTGAGATCACTATATTAGTGAGTTATTATATTGTAGTTTACAAACATGAATTTCTTATGTTAAACTACAAATGTAACTATAACTCAAACAGTGCATTTTAGAAAATTTTAAGGTTATGTATCGATTTCACCTGGGAGGAACTTATTAAAAAATACAATCATAATTTTTTATATTCAATTTTATGAAAATATTTACGTATTCATATCGAGTAATCACAATTAATTATACTTTCAATTAATAAATTCTGTCCAAAATACTTTAATGCGGTTTTAATTAAGAGTTTCCTAAGTCAAGCAATGTGGATGACAACAATACACAGTTTGTGATATATCTTCATATATATTTAAAATGACGCAAAGATTTTTGTTTAGAAAATCTCTAAAACGATCTCCAGAATACACAGACATTTTTTATGAGAGGAGGTTTCATTTTAAAAAAAGCACTTTGGCGAAAACACCGAGAGGTAATCTTTTTACTAAAATTCAGAAATTTGTTTTGGTCTATTTTAGAGGGGTGAACCTCTAACACCCTTCCTTGTGTACGCCACACGTTGAAAATGAACCATCTTTGTTTACTTTAGAACACTGTATGTAACTGGAAATCTTTTTTAACTTTAAGAACACTCTGAAGGAGGGTGAGTGAATGAATGTATGAATGTATATTAACGTCACACACACTGTAAAGCTGCACGAGGGCTATTGGTGACTGACCTCGTAATTTTGAGCCATGGTCAAGTAACGAGAACGACACCAGAGCTGGATCCCCCTCTTCTAACTTGGACGCTACACTAACGAGAGGACGTTTCATCCTCAACACATATAATGTGAGCAAGGGCCCCTTCTACAAGGGGGGTCTTCAGCGGCAGTAGACTCGAACTCATGACACCCCGGCCACGGTCCATGACCACTAAGCTACAACGGCCACTTCAGACGGAGAGAAAATGCGGAGCGCGTGAAAAGAATCTGATAATGGACAAATCTTTTATTATTATTATTATTGAGAACATTTATAACCTCATACACCACAAAGTATCACACGGGGGCTTGCATAGAAGTAAGCGCGAAGCACACATCACAAAGAAGTAAGGATTACAACACAAACATTCATGCCTTATCCGGGATTCGAACCCAGCCTCTACGGCACCGCAGTCAGCGTCACTAACCTCTACACCGGATGGGTGGCTATGGAAAATCTGTTGAATTCGAAATTTTGTTGTTATTCAAATTTGTCATTTTTAATTAAAGTGAAATTTAAAATCCAGTTGTTTCTACAAAAATGAAATAGTTTTTTCAAGAATTACGTATTTTTAAATATTTACTTCGGTATAGATTTAAATGCAGCACAATATTTCAGATCATTATACTTATTTTTTTATTCTGAAAAATACTCTTTTGTATCTTCTACAATTAATATGTTTATATCAGAAATATTTATGGTACTTTTCTAATCCACAACAAAATAGTGATTTAGTTTGTATCATGATCTTGAGTTAAGTACATAAATTTAGTACAATGGTTATGAATAATGATAAATAGAAGGGTATTAAAGATTTTTTTCAGTACTTTATTATTATAATTCTTATTGTATATGCTTTTTCCTACATACTCAAAAGTTCTTGTAAACTTTTGAACATGTAAAACTTCTCAAATTTACTTTTACGATCAATCAATAAACTATAAAAGAAATGTTCCCCTGAATTCATTTTAAGGGTAAAGATTGGTAGAGTTATTTTTGAACCAAACCTGAGTCAAATTTTATGAAAAATATTCATAGTTAAATAAAAAAGTCAGATATATAAGAGTTTAGAGTGCATCCTTCAGCAGTTCTTAACATGTACACAGTCAACACATTTTCCAGTGGTTGGCTCCTATTTTAACCCACCCCCGGTTTTTGAACTTTTTTTCGTCGCCAAGCAGGGCGATAAGTTCGCCAAGCTATCTACCCTTCCTTTTCATTAAAATTCCGTTGACCAATAGGTTCAAAATTAATGTTAGTTACGTTAACTATGGCAACCCTAAAACCAATATATACAGAAAAATTTAACCATTTCCTTCTTTTGCACGGTTGAACGATCTTTTTTGAATTCGTGTGAGTACCGGTTTTTCAGAATGAGTAGCCGAATGGAACATTTAACTATTTTTTTTTTTTTTTTTTTTTTTTTTGCTGTTTTGGAAGAAAGGGGACAAATGAATTTGCTTGAATGGTGTATGCGTGAAAATTTAATTTCTAGCAGGTATGAATGTCCTAAATGTGGAAAAAACATGGTTATGAGAGAAAGGAAGGGAACGATTGATGGGTATGAATGGAGATGCCGTACGAAAGGAGGAGAGAATCCGCATTGCAAGAGTATAAGAAAAGGTACATGGTTCTCTAAGAGTCATTCAGTGTGTGTGATATTTTAATTTTAGCGCGTCATTTTTTTGGAAAGTCAATGAATGAGTTTGCTGTGAAAGATGTGAGTGTGAATAAAAATACCGTGGGCTTTCTCCCATGGAGAAAGACGTTCCTTCGTAAGCACGTTAAGTTTTACCAATTTTTTCAATTTTAGTTTGCTTCGCTGAACTGTTCAATTTCAGTTGTTTTTATTTTTTTATGGTTATCGACATTTTCCGTTCTTTGAACGTCGTCGGTACGAGTTTGAAAATCGCGCTTTGGCGCCATTTTGGCGCGGATCAAAAAATTCGTCGCCAAGGGGTGGGCGAAAGTAGGAATTTACGTGACCTTTTTATGAAGAGTGCAAATGCATTTTAAATTTCGTTTTAATCTCAAAAAATGTTTCCTGTTTTCTTCGTTTTTCAGTATTCTTCCATGCTTCGTTGCATTAAAAATAATATAAAACATAAACGAATATTCTTTTCAAGACTAGATTAAGGGGTTTTTTTTATCTAAAAAAAAAGAAAAATCCTTATGATAAAAACCCTTATTTGTGAAATTCTATTTCTCTTAAGAAATATTTGTCATCTAACTAGTATAAATATTTCGATACGATCTACCACAACAGTATTTAAGCACTAATCATCATTTAGCTTAAAACTATTATTTAAAACAATTCTACACTTTCATTAGAACAAATTCAAACATGATAATTGGTCTTACTCCTATATCAAGTTTTAAATAGCACTGCTACTAAATAGAAGCTATCTCTCTAGTGGATTTTTACATAACTTAATTACAACCATTTATTATGCAAGAATATATATATAAATCTATGACCTAATTCAGTGACAGCTTTAGAAATCATAATAGGTCTCCATTTTAGTCCAAAGACTCTTTTCGTATCTTCAATTGTTATGTTTCTTGGAATCCTATTTCTTTCTTCTCTGGCCTTGTAGGTTATACAACTTTTTCAATTACTATTTTATTATACTATATATATATATATATATATATATATATATATATATATATATAATATTCCAGACAGCAAAATACTTGTGACAAATCTATACGGAACTTTATCACTAACCTTCTGAGTCGTCTTTTTTGGGGAAATTTAATTCCCTACCTATTTCCAATCAGTTCCAAAAAGAGGACAGGATTCCTTGTTATATGCAGATTAGATAAAGTATTTAAGTCAAACGGAATCGTAAAGTTAGAGCAGTAGGAGAGAGAGATTGAAGCAGAAAGTGATAATAGTGAAGTTAAATTTATAATTGAAGATTTCTTGTTGGATAATTTAATCTCAAGAAGACTTGAGATTCAGTGTGGTAAATATTGATTTATATTTGAAGTCTCATTAAAGATTTATATTAGGAGCGAGATTAAAGTTAAATGTTCAATAAGAACATTATAGAATATAATTCTGGGATCTCTTATCGTGGTAATCTCTCCGTGATCGACATTCTAATTGTTAATTAATTGGATCATTAAATATTTAAGTTAATTTAAAGGAAAAATACCCTTGTTTAAACCTCATATAGCTATTTCTTGATATATTTGTTATTAAAAGTCTTTGATTCTCTGGGAAAAATTACCAAATAAAGAAAGTTATTTATAAAAATGGCTACTGGTTCTTATATGACTCCAATTTATTCTCGTTCTCAAAGTGAGGTCCAAGGGGACCTTCACAACTTGGAGGAATAATTTGTGTAGTCTCCAACAAATATACATCTATATCTTACTTACGTTCCAAAATATTTTGTATTTTGTATCTTATTTGTTTAGTTCTAGATTACAAATAAAATTAAACGTTTATTACTCATTATTTTTACCCATTTTTACTTATTATTTTCCTAACTTATTATGTGTATACCTGAAAATTTTAATTTAAAAAAATCACAAACGTATTTAGTAGTTTTTTGAATTAATTTAATTTTGTTAGAGGAAAATTTATTTTTTCAATGTATTTTATTACTTGATGATTGTTACTACATACAGATAAAAATCCTTCAGCTTTTTTACATAAAATTTGCGTTATATATTTCTACATGGATATTTTAAATAATACTTGCATTTAATTCTATAATTTAAGGACCCAATTTTGCACAATTTATAATTTAAAACTTACTCATATATATACAAAAAAAAATTTCAATAAATCTTATACTTTTGCTGCATATGTTGCTCTTTTCTGCCAGTAAGGAGTTCTTAAAATAAACTAAAAGTTTTTTTGGATTTCTTACTGTTGAAACTCCTTCAAAAATTGTTAGGTTACAAGTTCTTATTGTATAATTGTATAATGAAATTTTAATAAATAATCTCTGTTTTTGTTCGATTCTGATATCCAACGAGTTGAGAGAATTCCTTCACATCAACATAAATTTGGACACTTCAAAGTCTTTTATACGTTTTACTGATTAAGACTGTATGTAGGAGGGGGGGACTTAAGCAAAAACTTTCTCATCGGTTAAATGCGAGTGTACGACAGTAAACTAATTTTTTAAGTATAAAAGGGGCTCGCACAATATATGGGTACCCGAATCGTGTGAAATTTAATACCTTATATTTATAAGTACCAATATGCGTGAAGGTTTTTTATTTGAAAAAAGTACACACATACATATATAATTTTCAAATAAAAATTACTTATAGATTTGATGAATAGTTATATCCTAAAGTGAAATCATTTCTTTCTTGTATTTAAAGTATTTTAAGTTTAAAGGAGTTAAAATAATATATTATTAAGAGTTTGCATCTTGTTTTTGAAGCTACTAAATACAGTATATATATTAAGTTTTTTACATCTTTACGAACTTTATTTCTATCAATTTTAAAGCGTGCGCGCGCGCGCATTAGTAAAAATATTGAACCCAATCTTATTCAAGATTATTTATAGTAGTTTTGAATTTAAGAAACGTATTTTATGGCAAAATTATAAATTCTAACATGTTTTTCAAAATGAAATATTAACAGTTTTTGTTGCGGAATAAAAAATAATTTTTATATATGAAGTCTCAGTAATGTGTTATGCAGAATTTCATATTTTATAAGCAAATCCCTTAATTTATTTTAATTGATTACTATGATCAAAAGAAATTTATATTAAATGTTTTATTTTTAAGTGTATAATGCAGAACATTTTTAATGCAATATTTTTAAATTATGGAACAATTGTTTGAAGTAATTTATTGTATTTTTAAATTCTCATAAATATTATTCAGTGAAGTAATTTTACGATAATTTTTTTAATGAATTTGTTAAAGTATTAATAAAAAAAAATATTCATAAATCTTTCTCAACAAACCTTCGTATCTTAAATGAAAATTAAAATAAAGTGATAAAATAAATTTTAAGTATTGCTTTTGTTTATTAAAATAAAAGTTATTAACACCAAAATATTAGTCGTTTATTTTAACTTTGGAAAGAATATACAAGTATTAAAACTTAACGGCATTTCTTTTTGTCCTCATTTTCGTGAAACTTTCTTCACTATGCACCAATCAATATAAAATCTCAAACATTTATTGAATGATATAAAATTCTTCAGTGTGTGACTTTTTTCATAAAGTTTTCAAGCATGATTAAATAATTGAAAATAATTGGAAATTGTCGTTGGATAAGCCTTGAATTGTCAATCATTATTTGATTCAATAATATTTATATTAGAGATTTAAAATTATTATATCAGAGATTAGGATAACTTTCATAACACATATATTTAAATCCTCAAGCCGTTAGGAACGCGCTGAGTGCGTTCATATCAACTTATTCTCAACGTTATGGATGCGTTGCACGTATACATCTGAATTTTGCACAGTTTCAAACATAATAAAGGCGTATATCACGTTCTAAAGTAGTTGTTTCTTTTACAAATAGAGGCTTCACTAGACTGAATTATAGAGATTCGAATACTATATTTCACGAGAATCTGTACTTCATTTCCATGTGTGAAATGGCATCAATTTCAGGTTTTCGATAGCTAAAAGCAAGTGAGAAGTCAAGAAATTTCGAAAGTGATTATTCTGATATTTTTGATAAAAGTTTTATTGATATTTACTGCTAATCAGTAGCGCACACAGGAATTTTTCAGGGGCATGGTCGAAAGTCCACTACTCTAGTATCATGTTTCAATACGCCGCCCAACATATTCTTTTGATTTTGTTGATTTTCGGGAACAAAAAACATTAAAAAAATTAATTATTGAATGAATAATCAGCATTAATTAATAAAATTAATTATTAACAACAAACACTCAAAAAATTTTACGCACTATACACATAAGGTTATTATCAATTGAAAAAAAAATCAAAGGCTCTGGGGGGATCCGGACCCAAGCCCCCTTGTGTGCGCCACTGGTACTAATTATTTTGATTAACTAATTACTTATTATATATTTTGTTTATTATTTATTTATCATTTATGATTAATTATTTTAATTAGAGTTAAATAGCAACAGATTCACTGAACTTACATTTCTGGGGGAAAAAAACGCTTCCTCCAATGCTCGTTTTTTAAATAAAGCCCTCTTTCGAGGAAGCGAAAAAAACCCACCGGTGGAGGAAGATCCAAACTGCAAAAACTCACCGGCCGGCGTATTAAAGGTTAACAAATTATAATTTTTAATGTTGAAAGCAATGTCACGTACACACTCCCTTTTCCAAACGCATACATAATTTCAACATTAATCTCGGACCAAAGCCAATACTCTACTATTTAGTTTAATCTGAAGGGGAGGAGCAATTAGTTGGCTGAAAAGAACTGGAGGGGGGGGGAGATAGTAATCTGTCAATGGCAGCATATAAATATATGTACGAGCTGATATAATTCATATTTATGAAAATTAAGAAAGCGATTATATAATTTAAAACTTTTATTTTAGAGCGCTTGTCTATTATTTTATATTTAATTGAAGTATGGCAATGAATAATTAGAATAAAAATGCATCCCTTATTATTGTATTTTACATTTCATTGCTGTATTATTAAAATGCACATTACATGTTATCATATCATACATTTTGGGAGAGAAGAGAAAATATAAATACGTATAATAATAATTTGAATGAATTTTTTGACTTAGGAAATTTGATTAATTTACTAAATGTACTTTTATCATTAAAATATTTTACTGTTTTTTCTAATATCATTGAAATAGCATTTACTATTATGTATAGTATATTGTAGATGCATATTTCATATCGCTCTATTACACAATGTAATAAAGGCAATGCACTAATAACAAATGAGGAATATTAATACTGAATTAATTAACAATTGAAAATATGCTAAATCAGTTTTAATGAGTGATGTTATTGGTTTCTAAAAGTTAAGGTACAAGAAATTTTATTTTTTTATATCTAACTGAAAAAAAAGCATAAAATTTGAAAGAATTTTGCTTGAAGCGGTTAGTTATTGAATTTCCCAACATTTTAACATATAGTTTACAAATATATAGTTTACAAATAACTAATTTTTTTTTGTTGCAAAGATTCACTATTTATCTTTTTGAAAAAAACAATTCTAGATTTTTGTCAAAAAACTTTAATCAATGGGCTTTTAACCAGGAATTTTTCTCCATCTTTATACTTCTTTGTATTAATGTCATTGACTTTCTGTATTGTCACTTAGCTTGTTAAAAACACTGAAATGAGAAGCAACACCTAAACATATATAGCAACAATCTGGTCCCGATATTTCACAGTTGTTAGATTTCTCCATGAAATACATACAGGTTGTAGTGATCACCCAGGGAAATTCCAGCATAAACAATTATTCCACTTTCTCTACACCTGTGTCTTTCTACTATGTTAGATTGGTAGTATCTGGTATCTTGTTATCTGATAATCAGCGCATGATCTGAACCATTTTTTTTAAGTAAATCGGGTTTCGTCTGCGAAGAAGTAGGGAAACATATTGCTATGTACATGTGGGAAACATGTGCTTTTTTACCAAAGGTAAACGGGTGTTATCATCCCTGTCATGGCACAATGATCTCAAATGAGCTGGGCTGTATAGTAGTTTTCCTCCACCATCGGGCCGAAAGATCTAGAAAGTGATTTGAGCAAGGATTATAATCTATGGGTGGCATGGATAAGGTCTTCTTGATACTGAATTTTTGGATTCAAATTGAATCCAAAGCTTTTGGGCAACACTACGAGACACATTAAGACGAACAGGATCAGATTATAAAAACAACACTTCTATCCATTCAACTGACCATCATCTCAACGAATTATGTTCATGACATTTGCTAAACATGGCTATCCTTGTGTTAGCGCCAGCAATTGCACATCAATAAGCATAACAAATTCAACGCAAATTGCAAAAGTAGATTATTTACTGTTACTTAGTTTAAAATACAATCCCTTGAAAAAAAATAAGTAGAGAGTATAATTGTTTTTCATAAAGTAGTATTGAAATTATTTGTGATCATTTATGTATAAGCCCATATTTTTTATCTTTATTTCATTTCTTCAATGGGGATAATCAAAGTCTGATTGTGCATTACCTTTGGAGAACAGTATACTTTGAGATTGCAAACCCCAAATAATCTAAAATATATCTTTGTGCTTAATGATCTGAATTACAATTGGAAGCGGAAAGAGTGATTGTATCATTTACTATGGATATATTACACTTAAATATTAATTGGGTTTTTTTTCAGTTTAAAATTTATTCATGATTTTAGAGAAGTGTACAAACAACAATTAATAAAAAAATGTGATAAGGACTGAAAAATTAACAAAATACAGAGATAGATATTTTATATATTAAATTTTTCTTTCTTATTTTTAATTTTTTTATCAATTTTCTGACATGGCTCAAAGTGCTTGTATAATTAGAAAGAATTCCAAGTGAAAAAAAATGCTTATGGGATAATTTCTTTGCGAGAGAAATACATGGAGTACAAAATAATTCCAAAAACCACCCATGAAAATACATCTTTTTTTAAATCAGGCTATAATCTATATTTATTTTAAAATATACATAAACTGTAGAATAGCCAGAAAAATAGATTATTTAAATGTTATTCCAAGTTCCACTTCTGAGAGATATGGCAGTTTTTTTTCCTCAATTACATCAAGGGTATCAAACTCAAAGGCTAACTTGCGCCAAACAAACAAAGTTTAACTTTAGGTGGGCCGCAAGAAAAATCAATATTCATAGAAACATAGGTTTATTTCGAATAATACATTATAATAAACATATATAAAGAATAAGAAAATTTTATGTTTACAGTAGAGAAGAGATGTCCTGTACTATCTTTCCTATTACCTACGAAACTTTTTTTTTTATTTTATGCTGCAAAAATGTCCAGTGTGGGCCGCATATGGCTCACGGGCCGCGAATTTGACACCTCTGGTTTACATAATCGCATCCATTCTAAGGTATCTCCGAAATAGTTTCCATGGTGATAGAAATGCACTGATAATCACGCACTTGAAAGCATTTTAATAACTATAAATGAATATATTTCATGTAAAAGACGAAATATATACATATTTCCAATTACGCATTGGTTATACTTGCAATTACGCTACTGGTATCATATCTACCTTCTATTTCTGACACGGACAAACTACCCGTATGATTCTAAATAATGCACTGAAGTATTTACACTATCGTTCCTTTCGGAGCGGATTGCGGGGTTGGAGTGGGGTTGGTGGGTCAAACGGGGTCAACAGAAACCACACAATGGCGCCTCTGTAGCACGCGCCACCCGCTGACGTCACTTCATCTGTCTTCCTCATACCAGATCACAACTTCTGACAGGGGTCAGATCTGAGCCGTGAGATAACCCGCATGATTAATTTGCTCTCCGACTGGAGTTCCGAAACCGAACCTGAACCGGTGACGTTTCTTATGTGCTCCAGCATTTCTTTTCTCTCAAGTTTTTTTTCCTTTTACTAAAGCCACGATAAGAATCTCATTTTGCTCCCACACTTACCCAGAAATCGCGCTACGATCTTGTTAAGTAGTTTTGTTCCTGTGTACCATGGTCAATTTATTTTCTGATATTCGAACCCCCTGACATGATCCATGCTTTTATATATGTATTTTGTTATTTTTATTTTATCTTAGTTTTGCATTCGTATCCATTTAAAGAAGACTTCAGAAAAAAAAAATTATGTTACGTGTAAGGGAAGTAAAAGAAGAGGGGAAAATCTTGATAAGATGTTGCTAGCACGATCAAAAACGTTGTTCCGTCATGTTCCGAGATGGTTTCAGATTCATCTCAAAATGGAAGACTTTCTTTTGTGGTTGGTCTTCTTATCGGGTTTCTTTATTACGCCAAGCTTCACCCAAATGTGTTTTGTGCTTTTGTCAAATTTGACTCAGTGAAATAAAGTCGCTGGAAAGTATCGCTTGGCATCTAAAAGGCGTGTGGTCATGTAATATATAGATTTTTTTCTTTGTATTTTAATCGATATTGGTTGAAGATAACGAATATTTTCTGTAACATCTATGTTTAGGTAGTTAAATTGTGACATCGGAATCCGTTAGCTAGTTAGGTCGTAAACTTATTTGTTATTTATTGTCTAACGTAGTTGCCTTGCAGTTAGCTATCTGCTGCGTGTGGGTTCACTCTTTTTAGATGTTGGAGTAAAAGTACCACTAGTTTCTTTTATGTCAAGAAGGAGAGAAGAAGAAAAAAAAAACTTTAGATAGTAGAAAATTGTTACAACAGCCCTGTCTCTCATATTTCCTCTTCTCTACTACGAAAACTTCTCAAGCTTCATTTTAGTTACATAAATTCTAAAGATAAATCTAAGCATGTGCTATTTTTACAAGCTAAAATGCAGATAAAAGTTTGAAACTTGAGAAAGTGAGCAGAAAAGTGTAGAGTGAATTGGCTTATATGACAGCATTATTTTTAACATTATTTTACTTGTTTTTTCGCAGTGTAGTTTGAATATAATTATTCTATAAAATCCATACCAGGAGCTGAAAGAAAATAGTTCCTTCAGTTTGTTATTAAAAAAAACTTGTGTTGTATTTTTGAAATTACTTGTTTAAGTATTAAATGAGCAGAAACTTGATCTCAATGCCAATTTTAAACCATTGAGCAGAAAATTATTTTATCTTAAAATAGAGAGTATGTTCTTGAGTAATCATTATCAGGATTATTTATTACAATAAACAAACCACATATTTTAAGAAAACAAAGCATACAATTTTCGAGTTATAGTAAAATTTCATTCGTCAGTTAGAAATACACATATATATTTTATAAACTTTTTTTCCTTTATAAATCATTGAGTTTTCCAGGGAAAAATTTTTGCTAAATTCAAACACTTTTCTAAACATAAAGCAATGATTTTTGTTACATAAACTATTGATTTTAACTGAGGAGGCATGGTTATGCATTGAAAAATATTAGATTCTCAAAAACAAAAATCCTTTCTCAAAAAATAAATAAAATAAATAAACCCAAGGGAAAAACCTTGATACATAAATTAAATAGCTTATATTAAAAAAAATAATAATAAGCGCAGTCAAAAATTCTACTGTTCAAAAGTCAAGGACGTATTTTAGAAGATAGGCACGTAATTAAAAGTACATATTTGATTATTAATGGATAGCTCAAATATTTGAAACAAAATCTCAATTCCAGCTGCTTTCTAATTGTCGATGTTTTTTTAAATGTTATAACTGAGAATAATCTTTCTAAAGATGATTGTGAATTGAAATACCTGAACACATTACATATAGTTTTATTATGTTCTGTTTTCGTTTAACTTTTCTCTCATTCATATTCATCGTTATCTTCTAACTTTTGCACTGAGTGTGCAATAGTGTTATTTTTCCAATACTATGGTATTACTATCACTATGAGAAAGGGTGGGGGACCATGCAATATATTTCAGAAATACTGTGGGTAAAAAGTTTTTCCTCGTTTGTGCAAGATCTCATTCTAATGAATCTTTTTTAAAATTTTATGCTTTTATTTTTGTAAAACACGGGAAATCTTTAATAAAGAGTGTATTACATGCGAATTTGACTACAAAATTGCAGTAAGCAATTGTTCAAAATTTTTTGAAATAGATAATTGACGCTTTATCTCTGTGTTTTTAAGCAAACTTCAGTCGAAAAATTCTCTATATATATTGCAACTTCATTACTTCAAAAATTTCTAGTTTATAACAGCTTTTTCAATGGCTGAAAAATATCTCAACTGTACTTTACTTTCGAAGTATCTTACGTTTATAATAAGGCAAAAACTAATTGCTCCAATATGTTTATAGCATTTTGAAAATTGAAATATCGGTAAGCTAAACGTATCAGAAAAAAATATTTCTGTTTTAAAAAATTAAATCTTTGTTTAAACAATGCAAATTTTTTTTTTAAAAAAAAGAAAGAAATGCTTGTATATTTTGTAGTATTACATATCTGAGGAACTTTACTACGTATTAATTTTCATTTAAGCTTAAGTTATCCGACTACGTTCGGAACTGTGATTTTGCAAAAGCGTATAAATGGATAATATTTATGATATTTAGTGTCACTTAGATTAGAAAATGTGTATAAAATTGTTTTAAGGATAGTATTACAATAAAATATTTTGACAAAAAATGAACATAGAATGACCCATTTTCAAAATATTCTCCTATTATAATAATACTTTGCCTCTATATAACTCAGATCTCTCTACAGAGGCTCAACTGGAATTTTTGTATTATATAACTTAGAAGTTGATTTATCCGTGTTTTACGACAACAGACGAGATAAATTGTAAGAAAAAAAACGCCGATAATTATTTCAATTGGTGGTAACTCTGAAAATAATGTGAATTTTTCAAAAATCATAGTTGAGCCTCTGTATATAGGTCTGAGCTATATACAGGGAAAATATTATTATAATAGAAGCATTTTTCCCAAAAGGAGAACATTTTGAAAAAAGGTTATTCTAAGTTAACTTTTTGCCTAAATATTGTATTTAAATAAAAAAATTTTTTGTCAAAATGTCCTTAAAACAATTTTATACATACATTCTAATCTAAGTGACACTAAATATCATGAAAATTATCCATTTATGTGCTTTTTTAAAATCACGGTTCCGAACGTAGTCGGATACCTTAATAATCTAAAAATGACAAATATAACACGTCTTAATTTTTTAAGGCATCTAATCTTATCCAACTTTTCTGAACAAAAAGTGTGTCCTAAGGTTTACTCTTTTATCACTCCCAAATGGATACTGCTCTCCTAACTGTTCTGACGTCATTAAGAACAACGTTTTAATTTTATACGCTCAGTTGTTCGTTATCAAACTAGTCACGTTGGATGGTTGTATGGTGGGCTCTCCCCACCCGTTCTGTGTACGCTTCTAGAGACACATCCCCCTTTCCCTATTCAAACTGTCCAATGCTCAGCACGTTTCTCTGGAGACAGCGGGCTGAGAATTGAAAGTTTGGTTCGGGAATACTGAGCAGGGACGAAGGGAGACAATTGTGTTACCCCAGCTAGTCCTGATCGCCGAATCTCACGCAGCATTGACTGATTCTTTTATAGAAAGTGTCTAGTTCGCAATGTTGGGAGATTGCATTGCTTTGGGATTGGTTGGGCCAGTCAGTTTTCAAAAGCAGAGATTTCTCTGTTTCAGTATTTCTGCTTTCGAATTCCGAATACTTTTATTTTATGCAGATTATGATGTTCAACTTCTTATGTTCAGTATGCAAAACTTGATAAAGTTCTAAGCTTTAATTGTGTAATCGACGCGAATACTTTCTTTTCCTTTTCATTTTTACTTTCATGTATGTATAAAAAGAAAACAAATGAATCCGAAGAATAATCTGGGGTTTTTCCTTTACTGTACTTTTAAATTTATAATCTTCGCATTTAAGTTCGAATTCTATTGGCTTGTCTTTCTTTATAAAGAGACTAAAGAATTAACATCAAGAAATTATTGAAAATAAATTAGTTGATATACTTCATGCAATTTTTTTTAGAACATATTTAAGTACTGTAGCTACAATGAATCCCGAAAATATTTCGTTATTGAAATATATATATATAGTCTTATTCTCTACAAACAACAGATAAACATCCATCAATCGCATTCGAAAAGCACATAAACAGTAGGAAAACCACGCAATGAAGGACGCATGAGCAACCGAGAATAAAAATTATAAAATGGATGCCACAGTATTATAAACATTGCTGACTTAGGACAGCTAATACATAAAATAACTTATGTAAAAGTGGGGTTGAACATATTTTTTTACCAGCCTACCTTTCCCCTTTATGTAAATAATACTGAGCAGAAACCTATTGAAAGTAATAGATAGTAAAATCTAAATCCATTACAAGACAGAGGTAACTTACCTAAAAATTGCACTTTAAAATGCACAGCCCACGCTAAATCTGAGTGCAATAAATAAGTTATTGCTAGATTCTGGACCCTAATGCAGATTCAAAGCATGTGAATGGCTGAAATGTAGCACTTATATATATATTAAGAATTCTAAAAGCGTAGAATTTTAATTCATATAAATAATGTCCAGTAAAAACAGTACATTAAAAAGTTCTTTAAAAAGAAACAGCTTAAAAATAAGATATTTCTTTTAATTGCTTACCAAATTTTAGCATTTTTTTTCTTTCAAGAAAATTTAAAACGTAATGATTAGATTCAATCTTCATCAGAAGTGTAAATTTATTAGTCTTATCAGTTTTTAATGTAAAAGTAAAATGTAACATATATCAATAGAAATTGTTTTCGTTACTGAAAACAGAGATAATTTAAAAAAGAGCGATTAAAAATCTAGATGATATCTATAAAAGGCTAATTCGATAACGTTCCTATAGGGTTTCTCAAAATTAATGAAAGAAGTAATTTTCATGAATAACACAATTTTATAATTAGAAATCGTAGATTTTTCATTGATTAATAAAGTATATGGAATAAGGCTATGTATGGAATAGCATATCGGTGGTATAGCTACGGATTTGCTGGCCCAATACGCTTTCTTAAGTTGAAATTTTGCATGGTCATTTTACATAAATGGGGCTGTATTTTGTTGTTACAAGGCTTAATTTTCTTCTTTAAGGCGTGAATGTTATAGGCTTGATGAGATGAACTTTTCACTTTAAAAGTCCCCGAGATAAAAAAAAAAAACAAACCCAACGGCGTTAAATTATGATACAAATTGGCGACCAATTTTGACCACCAAAATGAGAAATTACACAACCAGTTCGTTTTAAAATCTTATTCAACGATCGAAACGCATTGTTCTTTTGTACAGTGCTCCATTTTTAAAAACCCTGAACTGTCAGCTGTCACGTGGTCTTTCTTTTTCATTGGCACCACTTATCGCACAAATGGCGCTAAATTCAAATTTTGCGTGAATTTTGGGACACCCTTTAGCTCACTGAAATCTTTTGTTCAAACCTCCACGCATAATTTTTAGAATTTAAATCTAATCTAAAATTTTAAATGTTCAAGTCAAGTATTTAAACATATCTTTAAAGAAATATTAAAAGTTTTGTTTTGCTTAAGCACAAAGGCTTAAAAAAAATTACTAAATGGCAAGACGTTCAAGATCCACAAAGACACATATACACGCTCATTATTTCTTTCATTTACATGTTTTGCAGTTATTCTTTTAATGTCTCTTGTTATAGATCTTCTAAAATAACATCATTCTTTGAGGTTTGGCAAAGAGTAGAGATAAATAAAGCTCAACCAACAATATGTAAGTTGCGGATAAATGAATTAAGGCGTAATCCTGGACGACGGTTAACCGAAACATAAATCTATTTATAAAAATAACAGAGGAGGAAAAATAGTGACATTTCCAGCAACCCCATCTTGTACGTCTCTGACCATAAAGCCAGTTGATGTATTGGTTTATGGGTACAGTGGGATAAGAACCTTCTCGCTGCTATAGAGAGGGTTTCTAAAAAACTGTGTTATCATTACGTGGATAAGCGATCCATCATACATAAGGGTTGGGATCAGTTCGAGGAAGACATTTCTACAAGCAAAAAACAAGCTGCGGAAAGAGAAAAAAAATCAGTAGGATTGATGTATGAAAAACGAAAGATGCATTTTGCTGTTTGTGTCAACAGAACAGGAGGAACACTTTTAAAAGTTTGAGATATGAGTTTTTAAAGAAAGATCTTTCAATAAATAAATTATACAAATCTTATGTTTATAGCTTGTTAAGAAAATTTCATTAACATGATGATATTTCTTTAGCTCATGGATACTTAACCATTTCGTGCCTGATGCACTGTCAAGACAAATTTCATCCATTAGCACACCCGCTGCAAAAGGTAATTTGTTTATTCGTTTAAATTTTAAATTGATTTTATAATGAAATTTAAGCAAAAAATACAGATTTACATTGATTGTGAAATCAAACGAAAGAAATTATACGAAATTATATTTATTGGAAAGAATACACACAAAAAAAAACACAATAAGAAAAATTAAAATGTAATATACTTACAATGCATTTCCACTATACGTTAAATATATATATGAACTAAGTATAAAATATATTTAATGGGGGATTTTCTTACGAAATATTTTAAATGAAGGGGGGAGAACTGTCAAGTAAGCCTAAATATTAATTTTGAAAAAGAAAGTTTTGATGATTTTTTTTAAATTAAAAATCATAAAAAGGTTTTTGATATTGTTACTGTCGATCAAAATATATAATTGTTTCTTAGCCTTTGAAAACTAATTTCAGTTCTCGTAAAATGCGTGATAAACTAAACGTATGAACGACACCCATATAACATTGTTTTGTTTTAATACAGTTTGACATTAAGGAAAATCGTACACAGAGCAAAATTACTGTACCTCTGTTAATCTTAATTTATAACAAAGTTTTTAATAATTATAAGCCGGTAAACAACATTTGCAAATTAAATTATTACGACTCCATTTTTAATGAATATATTTCTTTTTATTAAGTATTTAAATTGTAACTTTTTAACTTGTGGAATATAATTTTTCTAACGTTTTGTACTACTTAGACTACATTTTGTCCTTTGTATCCATCTACTAGTTATTTTTTTTCCATACTGCACGGTACTTTAAGGAACATAGAATAATTTGCTGATGTTTATATGTTTACAAATTGTTTCTTTATGTACAAAATGGAAAAATTTAACCGCTTAGTTTCTGTGCTCGATCTGAGCACTTATGTATATAAATACATAATATGTATTGAAGTTATCCTTTTTAAAAATTACTAGAATATAAATATATTAGTTCAGTTTCTTTTTTTTTCTTCTTCTTCTTCTCCAAATGAATTTAATTCTTTAACCTATGTCATGTACTTTCGATTGCGTTTAAAATCTTTTGATTTAAATGCATAAAGCATTGTACAGTTAATGATTGATAAACATTCCTCTTTATCTTCAAAACAGGTATTTGGTTATTTAAAATTACTTTAAAATGATTGAGAGTGCTGAGTGAATAACATCTTAAACACAAATAATATAAAAAAAATTAAGTCAATTCCTACTTAGATCAACAAAGAAAAATTTTACTTTAGCTACTTTTTATTAAATAGTTACAATTAATATAAATATATATATATATATATATATATATATATATATATATATATATATATACATATGACAGAATCTCAACATTAAGTGGTAATTAATTTTTATCAATTATCATTAAAGTATCGTATTGTCATCCAAAACAAACGGGTATATAAAGTTCCAGTTCAACTGAATGCTTTAAAACGTGAGAAAAACCTTTTCAAGTTTTGACACAAGTCACCAAAATGGTCGCTAAGTAATTCTTTGTAATCCTTTAAATAATTAGTTTTAATCAATTAATTTTAATTAATTATAATTAAATTATTGTATTTTCATCCAAAATAATCATGTATATAAAATTTCAACTCAACTGAGCGCTTTAAAATGTTTTGAACATTCCACCAAGATATATAAATACGATTGAAAAATTCCACCATTAATAACCATATAAAACGATTGAAAATATGAACCATATAAAACGATTGAAAATCTCACCAAGATATATATATATATATATATATAGAGAGAGAGAGAGAGAGAGAGAGAGTGTAAGCTAATAGTAGAGGAATTGAAGAAGATTGAGATTTAACAGTAGATATTATTAAAAGCTCTTATAGGTAAAAATATTTGTGTAAGCTTATATGTGGTCAAGTACAAATTTCTTTTGGACATTCAAATGGTTTTAAAAGATTTCCTAATTAGGTAAAAATATACCCAATTTTTTACAACCTGTGCACAGCAGAAATATTCAAGAAATTGTGAAGTTCACTTAGAAAAGATGTTTTATCTTAAAGGCAACCATCATCCACACTTGAAATCATTGAGGAAGATATACATGAACTGAATTTATATGGAGCTGTTATTGCTCTTCTGTTATGTGAATTACATATCTTTCACTAGTAGTTTATCCTGTGATAAAGGCGAAGCATCGATTTGTATTCTCATAAAAAAAAATTACCTAATTACACATTAAAACTGATATCATATTGTACAATAGAAAAGCTTTGAGTATATTTCAGTGGCACACACAAGGAGGGGGGGGGTTCGGACCCCCTCAACACCCTTGATTTTTTTCCGATTGATTATAATTCTAAGTATATAGTACGTAAAATTTAATTAAGTATTTGTTAGTAATGATTAATTTTATGAATTAATGCTAATTATTTATTTAATAATTAGTTTTTATTGTGTTTTGTTTCCGAAAATCGACAAAATCAAAAGGAGCATGATACAAGAATGGTGAACTTTCGACCCCAGACCCCCCCCCCCCTTGAAAAATTCCTGTGTGTGCTAGTGGTATATTTATGTATGTACTTTAATTCATCTGCTCGGTAAACTGAGTTAGGATTCATTAGTAAGTATCCACAGATTGAATGATACATTCGCCTGTAACACACCGTAAAATGCATGTTTGTTAATAGAAACTGCAAATCCACTGATTATCTAGCTTTCATATCAGCAGGCAAGATTCAAATTCGTCTTGCAAGCAAGTGGAGAAGAAATCCATAGTAACCATGGTGACTGTTAACTCTGTAGTGATTTGCCATGCAAATGCAGTCTTCCTCCGACATTGTGTTGTTAATTGCAGATACTAATCTGGCACATAGCCTAATTATTGATTTGACTTATATTAGGTGTAATCTGTTTTGTGCATTCTGTTACCCACTCCATTGTAAAATAGCCTCATTGACTTCAGTTTTTGAATACATATTGTTATATATATATACATATATATATATAATTTTTTCCCTCATAATTCTTGGGGAACTTCAAATAAGGCAGGAAAGTTGCTATAAGATTTGTTTGTGAGCAAACGGTTAAATGAATGTATTTCCTGTTAATCTTAGTGCAAGTATCATATTTTTATCAATTTTCATTATTAAATGAAAGACAAAATTGACCTTTTTTTATATTTAAAATAGATACAGGCATAAACATTATTATTAAATTTGGATTTGACAGAGTATATCTATTCATAGGTATTATCTTTGAGTCAATTGAATGAATTTTTTTATGCCTTTTTTAATAATTAAAACATTATTATGTAAAATACTTGAACAGTGGGATTATTTAATTATCTTCACTTCTTAAGATCACGCGAGGACAAAGAATATTGTTCTACTTTTAATTCACCCAAGCCTGTTTCTTCATATTTCAAATTATTTTTCTTAGTCCATGTGAGTAACCGTATCAGCATCATAAAAATACGAAAGAAGATTTCGATATTTTCACCAGAACATTTTGTACCTAATTTTTCCTGCTGTACTACAAATACACAAATTTCTATAGATCCTTTGAATTCGAATTCAACACTATCTATCAATATCTTATGCATATCTCTCTCTGTATATATATATTAACTATCGAGCAAGCTTTAGATCTTTGTTACACATCAAATTAACATATATGTTAATAACGTTCATTTTCTTCTAATTTTATTTTATAAATTCTTTCTGGCGATGAAAAAAATAACAAATGAAAAAATGTGCGCACAATATGAAAAAATAAACCAGAAAATATTTCCTATAACAAAGCAATCATGTAAATAAAGGTACTCTATAGAGAATATATATAAAGATTAATAACAACAAAAAAGAGAGTATCGTACTTTACAGATTTACATATCTATTTTTCTATATAGCTATCGAAACAGTATTATAGTTTTATTGTTATTATTATTATTAATTTTGAAATGATAGTTCAGGA
This sequence comes from Trichonephila clavipes, assembly GCA_019973935.1. NCBI lineage: Eukaryota > Metazoa > Arthropoda > Arachnida > Araneae > Nephilidae > Trichonephila > Trichonephila clavipes. The sequence goes on along the minus strand of BMAU01019732.1, from coordinate 819,278 downwards.
TTTGATTTGTATTTATCTTTCCTTCTAAGCGGATAAGCCAGAAAGAGGATATCCAATCCATTTGAGCATTGATACCTTTTAATAAATAAACAGAAAACACGCCTCTCTATAAATTATAAAATACCACTCCAAAGTGTCGGTGGTGTTAAACCTATCAAATCACAAGACAAGGAAAAACATGCTGTCAGGAAATAAAAATAAAATATATCCCATGGGCAAAAAAAGAATGGGGAGGGGAACAAACACTTTTTTGCAAAGTCAAACCGCTGCCTCTCTCCCTCCCTTTCGTCCGCATCCGTATTTCATCGGTCCTTCTCGGTCACCTGGCTTGTCGAGCCTCCTATTCATCAGATCCCTACCAGTGACCTAAGAACTGGTTTGGCATCAATTATTACCAGAACCCCTCACATTGTCATCTTATAGCTGCCGATTCCGGGTGAAACTTTCATATCATTTTCATGCCGCGAACGATTTGGCTAGTTTCTCCTGCGCTTGAATATTTCAAGGCTGTGACAGGAATGTGTGAGTTTTATTCTGCTCTGAAGCATTCAGTTGGCGTTAGTAATTCATCAAAAACCATATTATTAAAATGTAATATTTAGAAAAGAATTTTTTGGTCGCCTTGAGTCATCTTAAGGTATCCGACTACGTTCGGAACCGCGATTTTGCAAAAGTGTATAAATGGATAATATTTATGATATTTAGCGTTCCTTAGATTAGAAAATGTATATAAAATTGTTTTAAGAATACTATTACAGTAAAAAATTATTTAAGTACAATATTTTGACAAAAATTGAACATAGAATGACCCATTTCCAAAATATTCTCTCGACGGACCAGCCACGCTTATTTCTTTTTTACTTTTTTTATTTAACCACACAACATGTATCACACAACATATATATGCTATTTACAAGCGCAGCAAATTTTAAGTAATTTTTATTGTGAGCTTCGAGTATTAGTCTTATATTAATGCTCACGTCTGAGTATTAAAGAGAAATTTTCTCGTCTATCTCGTTCCACGGAAAGTTCTCAACTGCCGGCACAGCGTGGCAAGGAAGAATATTTGCATTTGTGCGCATGACGTTGGCGCGCATGCGCCAACATTCTCCTTTTGTGAAAAATGCTTCTATTATAATAATATTTTGCCTCTATGTAACTCAGACCTTTCTACAGAGGCTCAACTGCAATTTTTGAACTATATAACTTAGAAGTGGGTTCATCCATATTTTAGGACAACAGAAGGGAGCAATTTTAAGAAAAATACGCCGATAATTAATTCAATCAATGGTAACTGAAAATAATGTGAATTTTTCAAAAATTCTAGCTCAGACTCTCTGGAGAAGTCTTTACTTTATACAAGCAAAATATTTTATTATTTTAGATGCATGTTTTCTAAAAGGAGAACATTTTCAAAAAAGTTTATTCTAAGCTAATTTTTTGCCAAAATATTGTATTTAAATAATTTTGTTTGTCAAAATGTCCTTAAAACAATTTTATACATGTATTCTAATCTAAGTGACACTAAATATCATGAAAATAATCCATTTAGAGGTTTTTTAGAACCCCGTTTCCGAACGTAGTCGGATATCTTAAGTCTATTAAATTTGTAGCAAAACAGTATTAGTTGTAGGAGTGTTTATAAATGTTTATTTATGTGTGTTTGTGCATATATGTTTAAATATACAAGTGCTTAATCAATACACTTTTGCATTATTAATTCGTAACTTTCAGTATTACGTCAAAATAGTTAATGTGCTACTTGGGGCTTAGAAAATTTTCACCCGATTTCTACTTTTAAATGCTTTTTATTTATTGAGACACAGAGACTTTTTTTAAGATCTTGATGCATATTTGAATCATCTTGCATTTCTAAGAGTAACACCTTTTCATTGAAACTGAAACAATCAATTTGCAATATCGTATTACGATAATAAATATTATTTTCACGTAAGAAAAACATTTTTTCGTATGCATTGTTTTAGATAATGTTCGTGATTTCATCCAGAATATATCTAAGGAGCTCCCAAATCACGCTGTGACCACGGTAGCCTAGTAGTCAAGGTATCCGATCGTGGCTGGCTTGTCACGAGTTCGAGCCCAGGACCACTAAACACCCACCGTGTAGGGGAGAGACGCACGTTAAATCTGTCGAGAGCTCAAAAGTCCTCCCGTTGGTGTAGTGTGGTAATTACGAGAGGGGGTGCCATCTCAGGTGTCGTAATCGTCATTTGACCATGGTTCAAAATTACGTGGTCCGTCGCCAAAAGCCCTCGTGTAGCTGAGCAGTGTGACGTTAATATTTAATCACTCACTCACCCAAATCATGCTTCATACTACACCAGAATACAAAACTTAGCAACAAATGCTTTTTCCAACGTACAATCCTGAAATTGTTGATAAAGGTTTTTTGCGACCAGTATGTACTATAGTATACCAGAGCTGAGTAGAAAGGTGACGGATATGTGCAAATATCAGTACTTAGAATCACGGCACGTAAGCGCACTAATTTAAAAAGAAGAAGGATGGATGCATTTCCAGACATTCCCTGCAAGTGAAAGTGAAATAATGTCTACAAGAAACCTCCAGGATGCTTTTACACGAGGTAGAGTAATCGGCAAGCTTGAAGCAAGACATTGCTGGCCGAGTGGTGCACAAGTGTTTGGAATTGACAGAAGTGTTTTTCCAAGAACTTGGACAAATGACAAGGACAGCTGTAAGAAGTATTTGCGTTGGTCGGCCGAGCAAAACAATGGCCAGTGATACCGGTATAACGTTCAGTAGATGGAAATTGATCGAATCCAGATATCGGGCAACATGGCTCAGCAGCTGCGTACAACGACTGGACGAGATATCGCAATTTACTGGGGTCAGACGTATGCATGTAGGGGGCCTATTCACCTGTTGTCCTGAACGCTACATACCATTAACAGCAGCTTATCAGCGGCACCATTTACAATGGTGTCAAGAACACAGACTGGACATCTTATCTATGAAAACACGTTCTGTTTGCTGAGGAGAGTCGTTTTAGTCTGGGCAACGATTCTCATTGTTAGTTGATATGAAGGGAGGTTGGGACGCGATTTCATCCCACTAGCATCAGGGAAAGAGACCGTTAGGGGTGAAACTGGAGTGTTTGTGTGAGGAGGTATGAAGCTCCATGGGATCAACGGTGGATCACTCACCGGAGTTCGTTACTGAGTCGAAATTATCCTCCTGCACGAGCGTTTGTTCCGAGATGCCTTTGGTTCAGGCTTAATTTTTGGAGACGACAATGTACATCTTCATAGGATTTCTGCTTTTGAGGATCTGCTAGAAAGTGAGGAAATGTACAGAATAGATTAACCAGCGTTCTCCCCCTATTTAAATCCCGTCGAACATGTTGCGGATGCTTTTGGGAGAGATGCCTGGTAGCAGGATCGTATCCCGAGAACACTTCATGTTTTGGTCACTATGCTTTCGCCAATCTTAAAGTGCTGCATTGTTCCTCGGTTGTGTGAATTTCATGTCAGCCAGTTGATTTTTTTTCTTAATTTCGGCACAATCTAAAAAGTTGCTTTAAGTTTTACACACTAGTGTACTTTTTTTAATATAAAACCTATTTCTTTAATTTTCTTATGATGTTTTTGAAAATGCTGAAACGTTGCAATTTATGCTTTCTTCAGATATATTTAAATGGTGGCAATAAAATAGATAATAAATCATATCACGCATTTTGTCAGTCTGAGATGAAAAGACTTTTAGCATTTTAATCACTATTGAAATTATACAAAGTACATATAAGAATATTTTTTTTTTTTTGTAAAAACGAACTGTGTAGAATTTCTAACACAAACTGAAAGTAATATTTGTAAAAATGTTTGAATTTTCATATTAAAAAAACATTACACATGATGTAAAACATTTATCGTGTCACACTCATGTTTGATTTGTGTTTGTTAATGCATGCCTTTCATGCAGACAGGAAAAGATATTAATTTGCGAATATTAACATAAGCTTATGTTGCTGTTTTGGGATTTATACTCATAAACAGAGTTGCATCTAAAATAGAAAATCTAAAATACCATTTAAATGATATATTTAAAGCTATATATCAACATGAACATTAAATATGACTAAAATAAAAATAATTATTCCTATAAATAATACATGAATTAATTAAATAAAAGATATTCTTAACGAAATATTTATGGTGAAAAAAAAATGAGTAAGACACTGCAGGGAGTGTTCAGCGATGGCTCGAGCTCTACTCAGTAGGCTTAACACAATAAAACTTCAGAGCTTATTGATATTCCATTCACAATATCAAGGGATTTAACTTGGCGCCATACGATATGCCACCTTGGCGACATAAATTTATCACAATGAACCGATGAGGCACATTTTAAGTGCCCACTTTTCTAAAGATAATCACAATTCTTGCTGAAACCAGTGAATCCTTCCTGCGTCGAGAGGATTATAGCACAATAAGGAACTTGGTAAGCATACGAGTTATGCATTAAACACTGCAGCCTACGATATAAAACACACAAACAAAAAGCACTCGCGTTACATTGCCTGTTCTAGTTAAATAAAGTTGTCAGATACCTATCATATATAAATCTTTATTGTAAATTATCGGAAAAACTACCATCGAATAAAAACCACGTGTTTTCTATTTTTATAGAGGCTTTTTTTAATCTCTTTTCTATGTACGAAGAAAGCAACTCATCTTGAGTTGAAAAGTTCCATTTACATAATATATGTAGCTTAAAAATCTGACGTCAACCCGGATACTCGCATGGAAATAAAAAGTGCAGGATGCTAAGGGAATACAGATCTTTGAGAAACTTTTATTTTGACAATTACTGACTAGCTTTCTATTTTGTGTTTGATATATGGGGTCCTTTAAAATTTTTTTTTGAAATAGTCCCGTGATTTACTATGAATAAAATTTGTAGAAAACATGTATTGTTGAAAATACGGATGTTATTAATATTTTAAGAAGGACTGCAAAAATTACTATCTTGAAACGGATGAAAAGTGATTGAACTGTTCTGAAATAACAAATATTAGTAGCAGTTATTTAAGTACACAAATTATACTGCTAACTAATAGTTATTTGAGTACAAAACTCTCCCATCTAACATTTGAACAATTGCTGATGAGAATGTTAACTCGCAAAAACATTTCCTAATAAATTAATTAAAATAACTATTCCCTATAAAAAATTAACTATGATATTTAAAATTTTGTGATAGTTTCAATATATCCTTGATATCAATAGATTTTCTTACATAATTTCATATAATGTTTTTGTACTTATTTATCTGAACATATGTTGATTTGCTTCATTACTTTTTAAATTACATTTTGAATTAATTTATTCAAATCACATTCGTATCTTACATAAAATAATATAGAACAATAAAGGCCTTAATTAGCTACAAATAGTTTCGTTTTATGAAAAACAATCATTTTATGAGAATCGTTTGTTTAAATAAGAACGATAAAAAGCGCACGTACGGGAGAAAAATCTTTTATAGTGAAATTTTAATTAAACAAAACCAAGCAGTTGGAAGCTTTTCTAGTGAGATTCAATGGATGTCACATTCTTATCTTTGTGAAATATTTATAATAGTAACCCTTTTTCTTTAATTGTAAGTGCTTTATAATAAAGAAACAACTGCTTGAGGAATGTAAATTACTTATGAAATCAAACTTTAAGATTTAAGAGTGTGTTTAAAGTATATTTGTTTTTTAATTAAGAATTTTTCCAGAGTTTCTATTTTTATAATTTATATTGGCATTATATACACATTACAATCATTTTTTAATTTATTTAAACTGCTTTCAATTAATTATTGCTTGCAATTTTTGTTATTGAAAATTATTAAAAAAATTGTTTTGTAGCATATTTTAATTTTTTTAAGTCCCCAATTCTTAAAAAAAAAAATTGCACTTTTTTTTGGAATGCTTTTTCAGAAAAAAAAATACTGCAATAAGAATAAGAAACTTTGAGTTCAAATTTCCATTCTCTCCTTTTAAGAGGTTTACTAATGAAAATATTACTTTTAAGTTATTTTTTTTATCTACTTTTCTTCACACAGGCAATGCATTTCCTATTTATAAAAAAAAATATATTTTAAATGTAAATTGATTGTTGTTTTACGTTATTAAATGAAGATATTTAAATTACACTATATTTGAAGTTCATCATATAGATTTTAAACAGATATTAATGAAAGAAAATGACAAGCTTTCTTAATGTATAAATTATGGGGAAAATATCCTTTGTTTTTAGTTCATTTAAACATCAATACGACTCATTACTGAATTACTCATTCGTGTTATTTTTCGGTTATCGTTCTTGATTATTATGAGTTTTGTTAATTAAAATTATTAGTTATTTTTGTATAATATGATTTACGAAATTATTATATACAGACTTTTTAGTAACTTGGCTGTATTATGTATTTTAACTAAGAATTTGTTTTTATTATAGACGGAACAAGAGGTATGCTACGCATGTGGACAACTCATAAGAGACCGATATCTACTACATGTAAATGGACGATCTTGGCATGCGTGTTGTCTTCGGTGTTCAGTGTGTCAAGCTGCTTTAGACAAACAACCATCATGCTTCATAAAAGATGACAATGTCTACTGCAGGACAGATTATGTAAGGTGGGCCCGGGCCAGCCGATTTTTATTTCTTATTAGTATATTTTTGTGTACCAAAAGCCTGCCCTAAAAATTTTCACAAGAGCCCATTATGGGCTCTAATCAAATATATTGTGCTGAATAAGGATAATACTGTACAAGAGAATAGTGATTTTAATTTTGCAATGAAGATGCCTTGATAGGAATATTCTGGTGAATGTAACTCAAAAAATTCAAGAAGAGAAAAAAAATTCCAATTTAATTTGAGTTTAGAAATTCGGATTTTCATAATGTGTCGTATTATTGTAACGTATTGTATATTTCTGTGGGAATTTCTTATTTGACTTGATTTGGAAGGAGATCAATGTGACTATATATAGTTTTGTTACATTTTTTAAAAATATGCTTACATAATCCAGATACTTTCTAAGACAATAGCATGGTGTTTACATACGAAGTATTGTAGACAGAGGAAACTAAAAAACGAATTTCGAATGTATTAAAATTTCATTTGATTTTATTTTGTTTTGAAGGTTACAGTTTACAGAAAGTGTTCTAAATTCTAAATGAAATTCCCAGTTACGAAAACGAGCATTTATGTATCCCATAAAAAAAAAAAAAAAAATCAGAACTAAACTTGTCATATATTTTTTGCCTCGTTACACTCTCAAAATTTTTTTTCAATTTCTCTGTTTACTTTCTCAATCAATTTATTATTTTAAATAGAAGTGTTAACAAGTTCTTGCTTTAAAACGAGACTGTTATCTTCAAGTTTTAGAACTTTTTATTTAAGAAATTGGGTTTTTTTTTATATATTAATTTTTTCACTGCCATTGTTTCGTCAACATCTTTTCCTATTTAGTAAAGAATTTTTAAAATGCAAATAATTTTCAGTAATGTGTTGTTTAGAACATTACATAAAAATGTGACAGCATAAGAGTCATGGAATAATACTTCAGATGTGCAGATAATGCACGATAAGAAATTATTGAAAAATATAGTTTTAAAAGAGAAAATTGTTTCAAAAACGTTACGATAAATTGTTGTCTTTTGAATAGATATTAAGGGATTTAAAATTTTACAGAGAGAGAGTTTGTGTGTCTCTCTTTTTATTTATCTTTAAAATAGATACATCGTTTTGCCAGAGTTTTTGTATTAATCCTTTACTTTTACAGTTGATTTTAAAATATTTTTAAAAAGATCAGCCAATTATAGAAGTACGAGTATTAAAATATTTCTTTTTGAAAGGAGTTATTTTTTGTTCTTTTCAGTTATATTTCTTTTATGTTAATGAAACGCTTAGAGCATTAGACATGTTGCTATGTTGAACACTTAATGGAAAAAGTGTTTTTAATTGAATTTTATGAATTAATTTTTAATTAAATTTTATTAATTTTTAATTAAATTTTATTAAATTTTTTAAATATTTTAAAATATTTTTAAAAGTATTTTTTTTTTAAATTTATTAATTAATTTTATAAATTAATTTTTAAACTTTTCAATGTAAATATTTATAATTTATATTTTTTTTTCTTCTCTGTTTATAATATACTCTTACTCGCTATATATATTTATACAATATCCATAATATTCCTTTTGCTTGAAATATAATTTACTTTTAATACATTTGTATTAATAAACATAAAAAAATACATCTTCTTTTCTATTCATGATACTCTTTCAAAAGTTTTGTTTTAAAACATATGACAAAATTATTAAATGTGTTTTTAATGAGGAGCAAGGGCATAGCTGCCGGCGTATCTGCCGTATCAACGATACGGGTCTTCAAGCTACTGGGGCTCCAACATATGTAATATTTAAAAACTTTTAAATAAGTTTTATGCAATTATTTCTATTTATGTTCCAAAAAGGGCTCCCAAAGTATTTTGATACGGGGCCTATACTTAGCACTATCTACGCTAGTGATGATGAGCATAAATTGTGATGTATGTTTTCTTTTTTATTTATAAGATTTATGTATATAGTTTCAATGATGCGTTTCTGAAACATTCCAAATGAATTCCTGTCAAAACTTTTCTACTTATTTAAACTTTGGTTTGAGAGAAATACAAATTAATTTAATTTTTAGGTTTAATTTTAACTGAATTTTATCCGTAAATGCTGTGTTTGCGAAATGATTTGCATTCCATTGTCGCAAATGACGCTTTTCATATCACATACTCTTTTTGCAGTGAAAACGCATTGCAGAAAAATCAGAGCAATTAGAATTATTGTTCACAATAAATTAAATCGATAAAAATTCTTCGTGACAAGTACAAAAATTTTAAATCATTTTATTTAAATATTTTGACATTAAGAGTTCATTAAGACTTCGGACTTTTATCAGCTTTTAAAATATATTTAGGGTTTATATTGTCAGTATTTTTATTTTTCATTTCCTATAAAACAATTCATGCGCACCAGAAAAACAATTACTAATTCATTCATTTTAATTCATGCCTTGCCGCTAAATGCATTTTTTTACAGTTTGCCTAAAGTTACTGTACAATTAATTTGCTTTCTGAATTTTTAAGAATAGAGTAGATAAAGTTCGATATTACTTTTAAACAACTATCAACCAAGATAATTAAAATATTTTTCAACATAAATGCCTTTTTCACTCTTAAATTACGTAGGGTGTAATGTTGTTCTGTATATTAATTGTAAAGTGTATTCTTTTTGTTAATTACAATTCATAATATTAATTGTAATGTTATTCTTTTTCTTTATAAGACAAATAATAATAAATAACACATTTTTTGAATTACTTCAATTTCTCTAAAAATTAAGGTACTGTGTTCTAAGAATCTTAAAATAGGAATATTACGAAAAAAATTTCCCTCTCTAATTAGAAATGCGAAAGAAACATTACACGAATTGCTTTATTAATTATGACTAAAAAACTATTGATTGTGCGATAAAAATTCAAACTCCATTAAATTAGTATTAATAATTATTCTAGACTGACATATTTTCAAAAAGTGTTAATTTTTATTTATACTAAGAGATTATACTTACCTTTACTTCAAATTGTTATTCCGTTATTGAGTACTATTAAACAAATTATTCATCTGAGTGGTATATTTATAAACTGTAGAATATTTTCTGATTAGTAACAATTTTTGAAGGGACTACTTAATCAAAGAAAATTCTTGTTGATATCAATGTTTTCACTTTTAACAAAATTTACACTGTACAATTTTTTTTAAAGAAAAAATGAATGAATCTTTCTGGTATGATATTAGTATAAGTTATCAAATAATAACTCTATGTTTCGCTCAATATTTGGTGAAGTATCATTGATTTTTCCTTTTCTCCAAATGATTCTATGATCTAATTCAAATTCATAGAGGGAAATGTTATTGAAAACATTAAACCAATTATTTTCATAATTTTTGCTTCAAATTTGTCGTTTTCAATAAACGCGACAAAAATAACAACAATTAAACAGTAGCTTTATCAAAGTAAAACGTGGCTAATAGAGACATTTGACTACGACAGGAAAAGCAATTTATTACGCTATTTATTAAGGTAACCGACTACGTTCGCAACCATGATTTTTCAAAAGCATATAAATGGATAATATTCAGTGGCGCACACAAGGGGGTCCGGACCCCCCAAAGCCCTTGATTTTTTTCCGATTGATTATAATTCTAAGTATATAGTACGTAAAATTTAATTAATTACTTGTTATGAATGATTAATTTTATTAATTAATGCTAATTATTTATTCAAAAATTAGTTTTTTACTGTGTTTTGTTCCCCCAAATCGACAAAATCAAAAGGAGCATGATACAAGAATGGTGAACTTTCGACCCCGGACTCCCCCTTGAAAATTCCTGTGTGTGCTACTGATAATATTATTTTTATGATATTTAGTGTCACTTAGATTAGAAAATGCATATAAAACTGTTTTAAGAATAGTATTACAATAAAAAAATTATTTAAGTACAATATTTTGACAAAAAATGAACATAGAATGACCCATTTTCAAAATATTCTCCTTTTGGGAAAAATGCTTCTATTATAATAATATTTTGTCAGTATATAGCTCAGATCTCTGTACAGAGGCTGAACTAGAATTTTTGAAATGTATAACTTAGAAGTGGGTTTATCCATGTTTTACGACAATAGAGGGGAGAAATTTTAAGAAAAATACGCCGATAATTATTTCATTTGTTGGTAACTGAAAAGAATATGAATTTTTCAAACAAAATAGTTCAGACTCTCTGGAGAAGTCTTTACTTTATATAAGCAAACTATTACTATTTTAGAAGCATTTTTTATAAAAGGAGAACATTTTGAAAAAAAGGTTATTCTAAGTTAACTTTTTGCCAAAGTATTGTATTTAAATAAAAAAATTTTTTTCAAAATGTCCTTAAAACAATTTTATACATGCATTCTAATCTAAGTCACGCTAAATATCATGAAAATTATCAATCTATGAGATTTTTTAAAATCACCGTTTCGAACGTAGTCGGATACCTTAAGTTAGTACTTTACATTTGGCTCGTCTACTTACCATTGCTATTTAATTAGCTCATCAGATTTAACAATCCAATTAAAAATACACAGCGTCAAATGAATCAGAGGTCAAGTCAGTATCATCTGACCTGCGGATTAATAAAGGAGTAGGAGAAAACACAACCAAGAAAATAAATATTTAGCCATAAGTAAAAAAAGAAAAAGAAAAAAGCGAAACAACAATAAAAAAATAAAGAAACGAAAAGTCTTAAGTCTCTTGCAGTTGAAAGCACAGGACACAATCCGCGTTACCTGTTACCGGTTCCGTGGACATTCTGAGTTACGGTCCCGAGTGCGCACTGTCCCCGGCATACCATTCACGGCAGGGGTCCGTAAGAGTTGCCGGCGGATCGAGCTGATAAATTAGCGATCGGCCTCTTGACATGTTGTTCAGCGTTGTTCGCAAGTTACCCGCACAGTAGGGTTTCCGACTTTTCCCCCAAAAAATTCGGTCTCTACGTTCTAGTCGCTATCTTTTTTCAGACTAGTTGTTCGCTCTTTTGCTTTTCTTCTGGTCAATAAACCTATCTCCCTCAGAGGTAGCTCTTTTAATTGAGGAGGTTGTGCCGACTTTAGTAGGCGTGTTTATGAGCTTCGCTGAAATAAATTAACCGCCGCAATAAATGAAGGCTTATTTTTTTATTACCTTAGATGAGACCCCAAACAAGCCTACTTTATGAAGATTGTAAATAAAGATACTTGATAATATTTTTGTCTTCACACGATGAAGACATGATCAAAATTGGACGTAAATACAAGAAATTATGAGATAATTTAAAAGGCGTCGCATTGCAGACTCTTCATTTATTTTTATAAAGTATACAATTTTTCAAATGAATAGTAACAAAGTCATTTTTCATCTTAAATTACTTATGTAATAAATAAAGGAGAAGTAAAGTAAATAATTACTTAACATGCATATTACGTCGAGAGAAATTAGTATTCTGTACACCAAATTAAGATCATTATTCCTGAGTTTAGTAGAGAATTTTTTTTACTATTATTTTTAAAAAAATTAATAAGGGATTTTTCATGCAGAAAAATGAAATCATTGTAAAAACATTTAATAGCCTGTTTTTAATAATGTTGGTGTTAGTAATATGTAAATTTATTTTGATTTGTTTTCACTGCACAGTTAGTATTGCTAAATTATATATATATATATATATATATATATATATATATATATATATATATATATATATATATATATGTGTGTTATATGCGAATTTGTTTGCAGAGTTGAACATTGTATGCGAAAAATTGTTATGATTTTTGTTGAAGGCTTCTTATCTTTAGCTTTAAACAATTCAGATTTATTATTAAAATTTTTATAAACTTCATGATAAATTTTCCGCGAGGAATTTTAAAGGAAAATGGGAGCAAATTGCGTAATAATACATCGCTTGATAAAGTGAAAAATATTTGCTTTTATTCACAATTACCTTATAGAAATTTGTACTTTTTATGGCCTGTATTTTATTTTTATCAGATAGTATTCGTTTCATCTTATAATCGACATAAAACATATGCAAGTAGTTATTAATACTTTAAACTTGTATTTTTTTTCCTCCAAAAAAATTCTTTTTACAAATATTTCTTCATAATTTATTATAATTTAGAATTAATTTATATATGTGTAATAAAGTCCTGTATAATGACCTGCATTTTTCAAAGTAATACTTTTACAGAAAAAACAGCATGAATATACATTCGTGCATTTCCATTAATTTTCTTCACTATCGTTATTAATATTTTTTGTCATTTTCTATTAATTTTCTGGTAAAAATGTGGATAAAAATATATACCTATGCATGTACAAATTTTTGTGTTACAAATTGTAGGATGTAATTGACTACATAATTTTTGCGTGATTAAATCTCTTACTTAATCCTTGATTTTTTTAATGCTATTTTGATACTACACATTGTCTGCAGTGGCGCACCCAAGGGGGTCCTGGGGCCCTTGATTTTTTTTCGATTGATTACAATTTTAAGTATATATTACGTAAAATTTACTTAAGTATTTGTTATTAATGATTAATTTTATTAATTAATGCTAATTATTTATTTAATAATTAGTTTTTTACTGTGTTTTGTTCCCGAAAATCGACAAAATCAAAAGGAGTATGATACAAGAATAGTGAACTTTCGACCCCGGACCCCTCCTCCCCCCTTGAAAAATTCCTGTGTGCGCTATTGATTGTCTGTTATATATTCAAAATGTTAAATTCCGCATTGATCTTATAGTTTTGTCCTTTACCTCTGTCAATTTAGCAATACTATTTTAATTTCATAATATTGCTATTTCAAATAAACATCATTAACAGGAGCCTTCTAAGTTTATAAAATATAACATTTTATCGATTTTAGTACGCTCATGAAATGATAAAATGTTTAAAGAAAATAAAGAGTAATTTTGGTGACAGTAACTGAGAGGGGTATTACAGTATGTATCAAAATCTAAAGGGGATTTAGGACATATATATCTCTATTTAAAGAAATATTTATAAAATGGAAGCATTCTGAAGCGGAAAATCATATATCAACTTTAATACTAAATCAAATGCTGATAATATTAAGGTACGCAATTAGATTTTATTATTTGCTGATTATTATGATATCTAATTCATCGCCAAATTTTGAATATTAAGTAAACAAACCTTAGAGAGAGAGAGAGAGAGTTAGTTATGCGTGTTATGTATACGGACTGAGAGTGAGTGAGTGATAGATTGGATATAAAGTAGCTCTCATTTCTGAACCTTTTAATAATGTGTATAGCTTTTCACAAAGTCTTTCTGAATTCTTCGAAATGATATATGATTAAGTATTTGAAGGATTTTTAATTTTGGTGATAACATCAAGGCATTCAGAGTCCAATTCAAAGTTTGTTTGAATATAAAAAAAAACCAGTGTGCACATCTGTGAGATTACGTAAATGAAGAAGAGTCATTACTAAAAAACATGCCTTGTAAATTCATTTTCTGATTACCCGTATTCAAACTTTGGCTTTTTATTTTTATTGGTATACTCATCTTACTTGTAATACCCGTTATTTTTCTTTTGGTAAAATTCTCAAACTTTATGATTTGGTGTAACTTAACCATCATGAGAAACATAAACAAAAAAGTAGAAGCTTATATTCTAATTTTTTGACAGAAGAAAATTTTAAAACATTTTTTGAATAAGTAAAGAGATGATTTAAAACTAAACTCATTTCCTACTATTTTTTTTATCAATGTATCAGTTTATTTCAATCAAATGACAATTATAGATAAATACAAACTGGGATAAAGAAGAAAATAAAAAAATCTTTCCGTTAAAAATATAAAAGTTTGACGCTTGGAATATTATATAAAAGTTATTTCTTTTTATCACCGGCATTATCTTGAAACTGGAAGATCAACCCAAATAGCATTCGAGTAAATCAAGATGAAATGTAGCTAAAATTTGACCACATCGCGTGCTGTCTTTCTATTTAACTCTGTATCTAAGCAAATTGGTAACAAATACCTCCGACTTTCCCTGTCTGAATATATGTTGCGGGTAACAAATATCTAAACTACCCACTTGTTCCTCTCCCACTTTCGCGCGAGGGTGAAAGAGGGTTCCTGTCTGCACTTCCGTCAGGGATGGCACGTGCATGGGGTGTGGGTAATCGCTCTTGATTGGTGTAATTAGGTGCTAAATGGGCGTCCGCTTGTGGTGTTCCCTTGGGACATACCCCGGGGAGCATCCGTTTTTCTGGCCATTGTCACTCCCTTCCCTCGGTATTTCCGCGAATTGTCTCCCCCTCCCCACCCAACAAATCGATACACACAAGGGCTATTGTCCTTACTTCGGATGTGGGTAATCAGAGTATATGAAAAAAGACGTTGGATCTTCAACGTAATTGAATGAGATCGGATTTGAAGGAAAAGAAAGTAATTCAGCAATTTTTTTTCAAATCCGGATGGCTTTTGTTCTGTTTGTTGGTATTCCATAAAGCAAGTAATAGCTTTACGACCCGTTTTTGTGCGTATTCATACCGATATTGTAAATACCATGTTTATTATTCAGTATTTTGAAGAGTAAAAGCGTTGACAAAAATATATTTTTCTTTCAAAAAATTTAGATGCATTTTATATAATTCAGTATTTATTTTCTAATATTTTTCAATTTATGGAAAAGGGAAACATGAAGGAACACATAACGCACAGATCAGCTTTAAGGATGAAAAAGGTTTTTGATTGGAAACAGTAATATATGTATTATGAGTACTAAAAATTTTATTTAAATTGATTTATTATCTTTAATCATTTTTTGGGGCAAGGAACTTATTGCTTTTTAGTGGCTCTTCATTTCAGGTATATTCATTAGTATTATTATTTACTTCAGCCTTTCATCCCTTCAGTGGATCGATAAATAAATACCAAGCTTGCTTGGGAACTTGACACTGGGGGTTTTCGCGCCAGACTGACCACCTGGCCGGAGCATCTCCTCATGCACCTCAGAACCCAAGGTCACGTATACTGAAATGGGGCCAGTAGGCCTTGACCCTCATGGGCTGTTGCACCACTGAGTTAAGTTTATTATTATTTACTGTATTATAAGAAGAATACGAAACGTGAGAGGGAAATGAATAAGACATAAAGAGTATTAAGAATCTTTTCAAGGGGAAAAGCATCGAGAGAGACTTAACCCTTTAACTGTCAAGTTATTTTGATGATTTAGAGACCTAAATTGTCAATTTTTTTAATTGCAAAAATCAAATGTTTAGTACAAAATAAAATATACTTAGTAGTTAAAAATTGATATTTTGAATTACATGCATAAAAATTTTTAAGGTTTTTTTTAAACTTCATATTCGTTTAAGGTGGTTTCACACAGCGTGACAGTGGTAAAGTTCGCTTCTAGTGGAGTATTATTTTCTAAATAATAAATAAATAAAAAAGAATACCTAATAGTAGTTCAGTTTTTTGTAGTTTTGTGAGCCCAGATTAACTTTTCGCGATGTAGATTTGGGATTGACAAAGAGATGAAGCCGATGGAAACTTCTCCCGATATGTATTCGGGTATAACAATTAGGTACACTTAAAATTAAAACTACTCCATATAATATTCGAGCAGTGGCGCACACAAGGGGGGTCCTGGGGTCCGGAGCCCCCAAAGCCCTTAATTTTTTTCTGATTGATTAAAATTCTAAATACATAGTACGTAAAATTTAATTAAGTATTTGTTATTAATGATTAATTTTATTAATTAATGCTAATTATTTATTTAATAATTAGTTTTTTACTGTGTTTTGTTCCCGAAAATCGACAAAATCAAAAGGAGCATAATACACGAATGGAGAACTTTCGAACCTGGACCCCCTTGAAAAATACCTATTTGGGCTACTATACTCGAGCATGACATTTTGAAGTACTTGTGGCGTGCCCGAACTTTTCTCGGGCACGACAGATAAAGGTTATAAATGAACAATTTTCCCCCTCTATCACAATAATGAATTTTTATTAAAAAAAATAATTATTGACAATGTCTTATTTTATGTTTAATTATAAATGGGAATTCCATGGAGAGAAAAATTATTTTTATTTTTGAACCGCAAGAAGCAATTTAAATATACGTGAAAAATTTTCTTTTAATTTCAATAGCTTAAGAAGTTTAGAACATATTTTTTTTAAAATCACGTTGCCTGAAATATGCAATAAATAATAAGTCTGCTGAATATCAAGCAAATGGAACGAAAATTAAAAACTGCTGCACATTTTGTGTTACGTTTTTCTAAAATTAGTTCAACAATAAGTGTAACTAATATGTCTAACACAATTAAATAAATAATCAATTAATTTTAAAAATGAATCATAGTCTCAGGATTTGTTATAAGAAATGAAGATTTTCCGTCGATTTATTTTATTAACTTCATATATAATTGTAAAATTATTACTCATTTTATCAGCACTATTTTCTTATATGATTAAATAATCATGTCCATAAATTAAGGATAATGATGTTCAGGCAAAGGCAGAGACAGAAGCAAAACAAATTTGACTTATTCGTAAAGCCTATTTATTAAACAAAAGGTAAAGATAAAAAAGATGCTATATGTTTGACATAATTAATAAAAATGGCGATTTTTACTCCCTGGAGCAAATTTCAAAAAAGAACCTATTTACAAAAAACAGTATAACATGGTTAGTATGATGGTTAATACGGAGTATGTCTCCCAGACGATGCAATACAGGCCTTACAACGCCTAGGCATACTGAGTATCAAATTATCAATCTGATCTTGGGGAATATTACACCACTCATCAAGCAAGGCAGTCCGAAGTTCCGGTAGACAGGCGGGAGGGGGTTGACGGGCTGCAATTCGTCGGCCAAGCATATACCACACATGCTCTATTGGATTCAAGTCCAGTGAGTATGCTGGCCAATCCATACGGGTGATATCTTCCCATTGAAGGAGTTTGTTGCACGTGAGGTTATAATACAATGTTTGCACGGTGAGGACGGGCGTTGTCAACCATAAACAGAAATTCAGCACCCATGGCGGCCCGAAACAAACGTACATGTTCCAGAATGACATCCCGATAGATGTGGCCTGTCATCGTTACGCTCTGAACATGCAGGTCAGTTCTAGAACCAAGAATAATTCCTCCCCAAACGAGCCATCCTGCACCACCGTAACGGTATCGTTGAATGGTGTTCTCTTGGTGGTAACGGGTACCTGGCGCTCTCCATATTAAAGTTCGGAGAGAATCAGACTGCAAACTAAACCTGGACTCGTCGGAAAACATCACACGAGACCACTGTTGGGGTGTCCACAATGCATGCTTTCTACTCCAGGTTAATCGCAGTCGACAGTGAGTTGCGATAAGTGGAACACATCTGACAGGCCTACGAGCGTATAGACCAATGTGCCCTAAGCGTCTGTACACGGTATTCCTTGAAACTGTCGTACCGGTAGCTGAAGAGAGCTGACGAGACAGGTCTGATGCTGTGCTCCGTCTGTTTCTTTTGGCAGTAACTGCCAAATATATATATATATACCAGTCCTCATTCGGCGTTGTAACTTGGGGGCGACCTGTGCTGTAACATCTACTCACATTACCATCATCTTGGAATCGTTGCCAAAGCCTGGAGATGACTCTCTGGGCGATTCCAAGTTCCTTGGATACTTCCAGCTGGGTACGTCCACATTCCAGTCATCCAATAATTCTACCACTTAAAAAATCATCCAAATGCTTCCTTTGTGCCATAACTATGCGGTTATTGCACTGGAAGGCATTTAAAGCGCATGTGAACAATTTTACTTCTTTGCCACCATTCCTTATATACCCCTCTCTTACACTCTCGTCATTGTGACGTACTATCCGCACTATCTGGTGGTTTCCTGTAATTTGCATATTCTTCAAGTTGTGTGTGATAATTCTACAGGTGAAATTTTTATTTTAGAGTTCAATTTCTGTGTGATTCTGAATCATCCTTAATTTATGGACATGAGCGTAGTTAATATATCTCTTTGTTTCTGTGTCGGAAATTATATTCTATGCTCATTTCAGTCATAATGTTTCTGATTAAGCAAATATAAATTTATGAGAGAGAGAGAAATGTTTTTTAGTATCTTTCTTAAAATTTTTCTTTATAAAAGTTTGCAATAGTACTTGTGAAGAGAAAGTGAATTTAATAATATATATATATATAAGTGAAAGTAAAATATAAGTGAAGTACTTGTATAAGATTATTCTATTCTTTAATTCTCTAATATTGTCCAAGTAAAATTTTGTAGTTAAAGTATAAATCCAACAAAATCTTTAAGAACAAAACTGTATTAAATTTAGGATTTATTTGCCTTTTGTATTTCTGGAATTTCTTTATTGCATCTTAGTACTAGAATTAAATAAAGAAGTTAAGACAAATAATCTTAAAGAATATGCTAGCTAAAGAAAACTTTCTTTGGGAATGTCAGTTGCAATTCTTATGAGTGAAACTGTTATTTGAATTGCATTTACTTTTCTTACGTCTCGAGTTTCATTAATGTAATACATTAAAAAAAATTGTTTTTTCATTTTGTTTTAAAGTAATATTTCTTAATTTTCTAATAGTTTAAGTTTTTACACTAAGTAAACTGAAGAATTGAAATGATGAGTTGCTCAACAGTCTTTCTCTATTGAATGTTGCAAATAGAATATTCAAGGGTTTTAACAAAATCATTTCTCTTCACATGAAATAGAAAATTTATTTAAAAATAAAGTAAACTTCCATATATTTTTGTAACTGCTTCTAATACTATTACAGATTTTACAATTAAGTTTTAATCTTTTTTTTCTTGTTTTTTAATACAGAAGAAAAATAGCCTTTTCCCGTGTAAAATTAACAGCTATTGAGTGACATTATTTTTACACATTTTCTGCAATTTTCGACAACTTGGCCATAAATAATATATGATATATATATGTGTGTGTGTCGGTGGGGTAAATAAACAAAGTTTTTGCTCCGTTAGAAGCCTTTTCAACAAAGATTTTAAATGATATATCAACAAAATATTGCATTTTCATTTTAAATTTTAGACCTCTTCCATTATTTGATTCAAAGTCACTTCCTTGACCTTGGGTGTAGTAAGGAACTACCCTATCTCTATTTTTTGTGTACAATTCAGTTCAGTTTTATAAATTCAATTTAATTTAACATTCTTTGAATAAAAATCTTGTATAACTATTTAGTTTCAATTGACAAATGTTGAAATTAACGGGGGAAAATGTGACCTTATTGGATATTACAAAAGAAGTGGACTTGACAAGGGAATCATAACGTTGCAATTAGTTTTTATTACTCTGTGATTATTATTAGGAAATGTCTAAAGTTAAGCTTTTATAAAAAAAATTGAAAATTTTCTATAAAGAAGAATATTTAAACTTTTTGTAGAAAAAAATATTTTAAATAGATCTTAAGATGTGAAAAGATTTATGCTGATAAGTTAAAGAAGAATTTGATCCGCTTAAGTTATTTACAAGGGATTTGATATGAGCTGTATTTCTTATCATTATGAGCACTAATTCGATAATAAAGTAGAATGAACATCAAAATCAATAAAGAATTATTTGAATTCATCATGAAAATTGCTCTAATTTTTATTGTTACTTTGCATGAAGTATATAATAGAATTCCTTCTAATTGCTCGCAGTACACATTTTAAACTTTTTATTTACTATATTTATTTATATTTATCTCCCATTTGAAAGCTAGTAAAAGATCTTTTTGCAAAATCCTTTTGATCAGTGTTTATAATTTGAGGTCCACTTCGCAAAGGAATTCAAAGTGGATTATTATCGTTGCACATATATGTTAGTTATTAATGAATTACTATAAAGAAGTGAATTTCTATTAATGTTCGCAATTAATAGATTGCATTGGTTCATATCAGTAATATTTCTATAAGTTGATGCTGAACTACGAGGGTTGTTTTTTAAGTAAGGTCCGTTTGTTTTTTAAAAAATAACGACATTTTGTTTCAAAAAACCTTTATTTTAGGATTGTACATATTATTTCCTATTTTTCTACACAGTTGCCGAGTTTATTAAAGCATCTGTCATACCTTAGAACTATGTTTTGAAAACCCTCTTTAAAAAAGTCTGCCGCCTGGGTGGACAGTCTAGAGTTCACGGCCGCTTTTACTTCTTCGTTGTCACTGAAACGTTTCCCGCCAAGACTGTATTTGAGGTACCCGAAAAGATACCTCAAACACAGTCTTACTTGTCACACAGATTCAACTGCTTGCATCAAATCATCGGTGATTACAGAAGGCCGGCCTGAGCGTTCTTCGTCATGGACGTTTGTTCACCCATCTTTAAACTTCCTGACCCATTTTCGAACTTTGCTCTCCCTCATTGCTTTAGTGCTTCTGTTACATGGCGATGAATCTCTGCAGCCGACATGTTTCTCGCAGTCAACATTAAACATTTTAATGACGCACAGCGAGGCTACTACACAGCTGGAAATGGCGGGAGTGTGTTCGCAAGGGATGCTGGGGCCACGGTAGCCGAGTGGTATAGGTATCGGATCGTGGTTTGCCTTGTCACGAGTTCGAGCCCAGTACCACTAAAGACCCGCAGTGTAGGGCAGCGATGCACGTTAAATCTGTCGAGACGTCCTCCCGTTGTTGTGGTGTGGTAGTTAGGAGAGGGGGTGCCAGCTCAGGTGTCGTCCACGTCACTTGACCATGTTTCAAAATTACGTGATCCGTCACCAAAAGCCCTCGTGTAGCTGAACAGTGCGACGTTAATATTCAATCAATCAATCGCAAGGGATGCTAGTCAGTGACGCAGAAACTCGTTGCAGCGTACGCGTGAACTAGGGAACTATACACGCCAACGGACCTTACTTGAAAAATAGCCCACGTATTTGAAATTTTATTCCACTTAAATTTCGTTTTATTAAACGTATTTAACACAGCTGTATCGTAACCCCGATAAACCAAGGAAGTGGAAGAATTGTACCGTTTATTCTATTGGTATGATTTTATTTCTTTATTAGTCGACCGCTTACAGTTCTCTTGCCTAAGGAAATAAAGAAATTGGGCTGGTGAAGAGACTTCTGAAAGATGAACGAAAAAATACGGTAAGTGAATTTTTTAAACACTTCAATATTTTAATTTATTCAAATAAACTTTCAATGTTTTAATACTCTATTATAAAAGTTAAATTCTCACTATTCTTATTAACAGACTGAGTCAAAAGTTTTGGAACCCTGATTCTATTATTCAAAAAATATCCAATTTGTCAAAATAACCACTTATTAACGAAAAAAATGGTATCCTGTACAGCCGTGTAAAAGCTAGCGCATATATAGGTATTATATTAACTTATTTGTAACTCAATGATTATACTAAATCGTTTTTTTTTACTAAAATTAAGTTTTCTTGGAATGATTAGGACTGACACATTGTTATTTAAAAAAATACCAAGCACAAAAAATCTTACTAAATCATATAAGTAACATATTACTCCTGGCATTTCTAAAAAGGCTTTATGGAAGCCAGAAGATAACAGTAATTGTAGATAACAATTGGAATTTTTTTTTTATCCCAGAAGTGCTAACAGTAGATCAAAGTCTACACTGTTTTCTTACCGGATTTTCATATTATAAATGTGTTTAATTATCCATTTCTAATACATCTATCAATAACTATAGAACTATAATTACGCTTCTTATCATGTCGCATACAAAAAGGGGTCCCCGGGGCCGGATTCCCCCATGGCCCTTGATTTTTTTTCCGATTGATTATAATGTTCTGTATATAGTACGTAAAATTTAATAATGTAATTGTGATTAATAATTAATTTTATCAATTAATGTTAATTATTTATTCAATAATTAAGTTTTTACCTTTTTTTGTTCCCGACAATCGACAAAATCAAAAGAATATGTTGGGCGGCTTATTTGAACATGATATGAGACTGGTGAGATTCGACCCTGGACTCCCCCTTAAGGTGGAGGGTCCACTGTGCGCCACTGCTTGTTATATGCATATTTTGCAAAATACAAGAAAAACAAATATTAACTGCGGTCTTACTCCAGATACTTGTATTAGCTGGATATTAACTATTTAGTTTCATGTGAATGTTTTCCTTCTCGAAATCTCTACTGGAATGGAATGTGCAATTATCAAATATAGATGACCTAAATTTCTTTGATAAAAATCGTAAGCTTTGACACAGTTTACATTTATTTTTTAACTGACAAGAAGTTATATTCATTCAAATCAGTTAGACTTTATGGAATAAAATTCTCTAGAAAGGGAATGCTGATATTCTTGTTATAAATTCTAAGTGTCCGTAAACTTTTGACTCTCTCAAAGTAGAATATTTCATATAATTATTAAATTAATTTCAAGAATAATATAAAAATTCATACATTTTAAAATTTTTTCTTAAAATGTTATTTTTTATTTCATTATAAAATAATTTTTCTAAAGAATTATTAGTCAATATTAGATAAATATACGGGATGTCCGAAAAGCATGACTATACCTTCGAATTTTAATTACAGATAAATTAACAAAGATACTCACTTACATATTTTTGCGTTCCATAAAAAAACCCATCAAAGTTTTCTTTTTACAATGTTTTATTGCACGATTTCAATGTGCGCACCATTAGCAGCGACCAATACATCAAGTCTATATGAGTAACGTCTTCTCATATTCTACTGGGGATACCAGACTCTGTTTTGACATTACGCTTTCTATCGTCCCGAATCTTTCATGTCTCTTACAAATTGTGGATCTTTAAAGCGGACTTCGTTCATAGGTAGTCTGAAATATACGCTGTACATGGCTTGCAAATTTAAATTTGATAAACCATGCTGCAACTTGCGCTTGCACTTGCGGTAAAGTCATTTCGAAACGAGAATGTTGCAAAATGGGGACGTTGCACCATCGACAGAAACTTTAGTCTTTTCTTAATAGAACATACAAAGCGCCATAAGCGAAAATCATTGTTTGCTTATTTTTCATTCATTTTTGAAAGTGTAGTCAAACTTTTCGGACACACACACCCTATACTATAAAGAATGTGTGCGTCGTGTGTATCTCTATTTCATTAACTACACAAGTTAAACTTTGAAGCAAAATGGTTAAAAATGTCTTCAGCTGAATTACAAACAATTGAGATCAAGATTGCCTATAACTAAAATTTTCTCTATTAATATATATTTAAGATAAAACTCTGGGTTGCGAAAAAGATATTTGTAGCAAACGTGAAAGAAAAAGGTAATTCTGTCTCATATTAAAAAAGTCTGCTTTTTCCTAAATGAGAACATTTATGAGTGAGTACTACTCGTGATTTCAAAAATATATTAGTTTTTTCTACTTTGACAAAGTATTTAAAAATTTATATGCAATTCATAATAATATATATGTAAAATATACGTAACTGAATGCAATTTTGATAGTATATATATATTTTTTTCAGATATTTAAAGACTCTAATGAAGATTTCTTGAACAACAGAGAACATTTACAAGAAAGCAAGATTCACCAAAAAGAGAGTTTATTGCCTTTGTTTGAGTAAATATCTTAAGAATATCTGAAAGAAACTAGTATAATATATCATAATCAAAGGAGCTTTTTATAAAATTATGTTACAAGCCTAAGATATAAATTGTGAACATAAATTTTAAAATTAGATATTGGGTTTCTGTTTTTTTTTCCAACTCTGATAGAAATTATATTTAATTAAGTTGGAGTTATGTGGGTGAATAGTAATAAAAATTAAAATGAAAGTAAAAAAAGCTGTTTATACATCCCTTAATATTGCAGAACAACAATTAAAACGGAACTTATTAAACATTCTTTTTCGTATCATTAGTAATCATATTTAAGAAATATTAATAATTTGAAATACTCATAATGTAGCTTTATTTCGATGGGCAGAAATGGTTCATTTTAATACTAAAAAATGAAAAATTTCTTCTTTTAAAACACAAACAATTGAACAATTGGACTCAAAATACACACAGTATAGAATAAAAGGAAAGTTAAAGTGTTTTGTTTCACATATTTTGCCGTAAATGGTCTAAGTCAGTGATATTCAACCTGCGGGCCGCATGTGGCCCTCCAGCCTTTTTTGAGTGACCCGGCTTTGACCCATTGCACTAAAAAATTCAATTATTGGAAAACAATGTACAAACAATTTAACAGGATATTCTATCAATCAAGCAATCAAATGTATCAATTTTGCTATCAATTGTTTTTTAATAGTAGAATGTAAGCAAAAGGCTTGGTCATAGATCAAAAATATGGAAAATATCCCATACTCAGTAAAAAATCCATAAAAATATTTTTGTGTGTGTGTTTGGTAGAAAAATTAATACAGTATTAAAATAAAAGGCAAAAATGAGTATTAATATTTTGATCAATTTTGTTTGTCAATGTTGCTTTTGTCTTATAGTCTGCTTTTTCCACTATCCGCATGTTGTGCGGCTCGCATGAAATAATTGCCCTGCGTATGTGGCACACGTGAAATATCTGTCATGTGTATGCGGCCCCCGTGAAATACCTATCATGTGTATGCGGCCCGGCTGGAAAAAAGGTTGAGTATCCCTGGTCTAAGTAGTCTGTTGACAAGGTTTATCACTAGAAAATTACATTGGTTTAAATATCAGGAGAATGCGCACAGATAATCGAGAGATTGATTTAGTTTTTGAATTTTTATCTCAGGTAATCAGCAGCTTGGAAATATCCATACATATATTATTTTTATGTCCTCCAAAAATGTTATGAACTTATGTGTCTTACGAAAAAACCTAACAGTAGGATTCATCTTGGACAGGGATCGGCAAACTTTAAAGAGAGAAGAGTCTATCTGTAAGTGAAACAAGATAACGAAAGTATCAAAGGGCGCTTATACGTATATGCGTGCGCAGGAGGAGAGGAAAGGTATCTGGTAGCGCTCGTGACTCAAAGTAACGTACTCCAATTTTTTAATATTTTTTATAATACAATAATACCACGACTTACGCTCTACCCTGATTTATGCGAATTCGGAGTTACGCGATTTTCAAATCTCGATCAAATGTCAGAGACTGGTGAAATAGGTAATATACACTGCTGGCCACCGTAAATGCAACACCCTGAAGGAAGCATGCAAATAACATGAAATTTACAACATGCATTAGCGGAGGTGAGATATGCAATTAATTAGAATTTCAGCGCAGATACACATAACGCGCGCCTGTGGCACCATCTCAAAGCGCTATTTAAGGCATGGAGATTTCGACGATTTCAAAATCGGCAGTTGTGTTTTTCTTGTAGTTTTTTCAAAAAACGATCAGTTATGTCTCGTAGAAAACAGCGATCAGCTTTTGATCAAGTATCCGAGTTCGACAGAGGAAGGATAGTGACCTACCTAGATTGTGGATTATCTTTCAGGTAAATCGGTAGCCGTGTTGGACGAAACTAAACCACTGTAATGCGGATAATTGGACCGTTGGATGCGAGAGGGTACGACGGACCGACGTGGTCGATCGCATCCACCTCAGTGCACCACTTCACGTGAGGGCAGGCAAATTGTGTGCATGGCAGTGACGGATTGCTCAGTCACATCACGAACCATAGCACAGCAAATTGAGTCTGTAACGCATCATTCAGAATCTGCGTGTACCATTCGACGTCGTTTACAGCAGAGTGGTAATTGCTTGGTCCATTGCTTGGTCTACCCGTGAAGCAGAACCACAGACGTCTCCACCGTCAATGGTGCGATGAAAGAAGGATGTGGGCGGCAGAATGGAATGGAATGAAATTGTCTTTACTGACTAGTCACGTATCTGTCTGCAACACCACGATGGTCGGATTCGAGTCTGGAGACACCGTGGTGAGAGGATGCTGGGCAGTTGCATTTTGCACCGCCACACTGGTCCTGCACCGCGTATTATGGTACGGGGCGGTATTGGATATCATTCTCGCACTCCTCTAGTACGCATTGCCGGTACTTTAAACAGCCAGCGCTACATCTCCGAGGTGTTGGAGCCAGTTGTCCTTCCTTACCTTCAGGGCTTGGCCACAGCCATATTTCAAGAGGATAAGGCACGACCACACGTGGCACGCGTTGTCCAAAAGTTCTTCGTCAATCACCAGATTGAATTGCTTCCCTGGCCGGCTCGCTCTCCGGATCTTTTGCCGATAGAAAACATGTGGTTCATGGTTGCTCAACAATTGACCCAGATTATACACCCAGCTACCACACCAGATCAACTTTGGCAACGTGTGGAAGCTGCTTGTTGGTCTGCTTTACCCCAAGAACACATCTAAAGTCTCTTTGAATCAATGCCGAGGCGTGTGGCACCGGTGATCTCCAATGGCGGCTTCTGATTCTGGCAGGAACCACGCTTCACAGAAGTCTATAAATTTAATCCTTTGATACTTGGTCAACATGTTATCTACCAAATAAATTTTGTGGTGCTATCTCTTTTCTTTCTTGGTGTTGCATTTACGGTGACCAGCAGTGTAATTGAAAAAGCTTTTGATCTTGCCAGGCAAATAAATTTAGATAGTGATGACGTTCATGAACTGCTGGATTTCCACAATCAGGAGCGGACAATTAATCAATTCATAGAAATACATGATCAAGAAGTAGAACTTGAGACTTCAGACACAGTTCAATCAAAAGATTGAATGACGGCTGATAATTTGACAGAAGGCCTCAGTTTAATTGAAAAAGGGCTCCACAAATTTTAGAAAATACATACTTCAACGAAGAGCGCACTTTTTTTTTACAAAACAAGGAATAAGAAAATTATTAGTATCCTACGAGGAAATTTTCGGGAGAAAAAAAAAGATCTTTGAGCAGGAAGACTTCTTGTTATATAGATTTTATGAAACCTTCTACACATCAAAATAACTTCGGTTTACAATTTTGTATTTGTGTTATCTTAGATTTTTTAAAACTTTTTTTGTTCTAAATTATTATTTTCTTTTGTTTCCGGCCCCAACTAAAAATAATTTATATGTTTTTATGTACCAGATTATACCCCGCTTACGCGAATTCAACTTACACGGTTATCACTCAGTCACCCTTATCGCGTAAGTTGGGGGTATTACTGTATTTAAATAATGTGTCTTACATAAAGAAATATTGTCCATTCCTTCAAAAACTAAGAACGATCGGAGATAATTTTATTCGCGTGGCACAAAGGGAGCAAAATCATTGTCAAAATATCATCATGTTAGAGAAATTAAACTTTGAAGCTTGTGAAAAAACTTCTATATCAATAACACAGAATGTTACTATATTAATTAAAAATTTGACATTAGTTGTGCTTTCATACCTCATTTCAGAACTCTTTTTATTAATTTTTAAAAATGTCATAAGATATAAAATGTGCTTTTTGTACTATTGAAGATTTAAGTTTACCTCTTGTACATTCATGAATCTTTCCATAGGGACATTTTTACTAGTCAATTAGATTTTTACTCTTTTGCAACTAATTTCAGCAGTTTAACTAATTTTCAATAAACTTTGTAAGCAATGTAATATAGAAATAGCTATCTTTAACTAGTTTGATGTTTGAATGTATATGTGAATACATGTGATTTTTATTCAATAGATAATTATAAAGGGGAAAAAAAGAAATTGAAACAAAAACCTTTAGCAGTTATAAATATTTTTTAAGAATACATAGTGGTGGTGGTGGGGAGGAATCTGAAGAACCACAACCATCAATGCAAAAAGCTATGGTTTTCTGACCTCTGATCTAGAATGCAATCAGAAAATATTGCTTTTTGATTTCTTTTCTTTGTATGAATTAATTAGTACGCAATATCGATATAACGTGCGTGAAAATCCGGGTTTTTTCTTTTTATTTATTTATTTACTTATTATTGAAGTTAAAAGTGTTAAAAAATAGTTTCAGAGTTCAAATGATGATAAAAAAAATGCTTCACATAGTGATGAATTGAGCTTAGTTTTTCCTATCAAATCAGAATTTTAATCTGACCAGTTTCATTGGTTGGAATAACTCTGGAAGTAATAATGCAAATTAAGTATCTTGTAAAAGAAATATATAATTATTTTGATAGGATTTTCTTCTTTGGGCAATTATTCCAAAAGACTTATTGTAAAGGATCCTTTCAATGACTGCTTTTCAAATAATATCAACTGTGTTTTTTATGTACCCATTTTCTGATTCAATTGTAAAATGGTTTCGAATGCTATACAACAGCTGTAGGACAGTTGTAATACAAATATTACGGATTTATAAGCAACTTATACAATCACTGTCACACAAAATTTTTTTTACTTAAATTCAATTAAATATTCAATGTATAATATGTGGAACGTGTACATTTATGTATTCAACCTTTTTTTCCCCTACATTTTCTACAAAGGATGTTTTTTTTCCAATAATTAGTGTTGCCTTTAAATAAAATAAAGCATTTTGTTTAAAGTGTATATCCCCAATTCTGATTATAATTAGTAAAATTTTCCTCCGATACTACTCCAGTACAGACTTTAAAATCGAAAACACTTCTTGCTGATCACACTAAAAAAGAATCCTGTTTGGCTTTTTCTAAGCTATTTACTAGTGTGTAATATAACAAAATGTATATATTATTCTCCGATGATATATTTTCCAATTTATAAGATGCTTTAAATATTACAAATTGTAAAATATGTCATCGAAAAATTTTATGCATATTTCATAGGCATTTAAAAAATGCAGTTAGTAAAAATCCAGTTTTTAAAACTTTCTACGTCATCTCAGATTACTTATTAAAGGGAATTAAGCATATTCCAATCTAGTCTTATCTATAAAAATCAGGTATTTATCTTATAAATCGCGATTATTTCACGAATTGAAAGAAAGAAGAATTTGTGTAGTTAGATAATGTATACAAAAAAGAAAAGAAAAACTTCTCTTTTTTGAAAAAATTAAATAACTCAGGAAATTTTCAAAAATATTATTTTTGATGAACAAAATTGTCTTATTTTTACAATGTATTTCAATAATAGTTTTTAAAAATTTTAAATTTGACTTATAAAGTGTTGATATATCTATATAGCGACATTTCTATCTATCTACGAGCATTATGACCATATTTTGTATTCACAAATGGTTCTGGTCCCTGTATAAAAGCTATTTCTTAAACTAAGTCTGAATATTATGGGTGAAATAATTTTGAATCAGGTGTTGTGTTAAAGATGATATTACAGTGCAGGAAGAATTTCATACCATTCTTTGAAAAATCAAATATTTTAACTTTAGTACAATCCACCAATTTGATACACATATACTATTTTTCTCTATCCCGACAATTGTACATTCCATGTAAAACGAAGGGAACATTTCAATTGCGGAAGTTCGCATAAAGTTATTTGTACTCAAAGTAATGCTAATTATTTTTTGTACTAATTACTGCATTATGTTGTATATAAACCTCATAAGTTTATCTCGAATTTTTAAGGTCGCATTCACGCAAGAAAAGTTAGATAAATAGATTGATGAGTGTGCATTATATATATAATTGACAATATTATTAATAATCCGCAAAAAATTTTACACAAAAAGTCTTTTACTTTTATCATTTTAAATAGTTTTGCCAGATAAAGAAGAAATTTCCTTGCTTAACATGCTTTTTGGAAATATATTATAGATACAGAAATATTATAAGCATAGGTTTATTTAAGAACCTATCTGAAATGTAAATAAAATTTAAAACAAAATAATCCATGAATAATTGTGTTTGACAGAGAACAGCATTTTGTCGACTTATTTAAAATGAATAAAACGAAAATAATTTTTTTTTCTGTTTAGTTAAAATAAAAAGGGATCAAGGAGAAAACGATTGTTCATACTATCACAATCTTTACATGTTTAAGAATAAAGTTATTCTTTCAAAAAGTGTGTTAAACAGCTCTTCATTTAAAGTTTTATTCATT
Source organism: Trichonephila clavipes (assembly GCA_019973935.1). Classification (NCBI taxonomy): domain Eukaryota; kingdom Metazoa; phylum Arthropoda; class Arachnida; order Araneae; family Nephilidae; genus Trichonephila; species Trichonephila clavipes. The sequence goes on along the minus strand of BMAU01019732.1, from coordinate 788,692 downwards.
TCTAAGACAAATAAATATTTATTGGTTCCTAATATAAGGTAAACACTCACACTCAGAGGAAACTTTTTTCGTATGTAATTGCTATAAATTTAAAATGTATTACATTTATTATTTTTTAATGTGTAGCATTGTCTTAAAGTAGGGGTCTTCAACCTGTGGTCTGCGGGCCGCAAGTGACCCACAGAAGACATTTTTTGGCCCCGTATTTAAATTTGAGGCAATTTTTAAAAAAATTGCCTTGTCTGCTTTTTATCCTTAAGAGATGCCATTTTTTTCTGTTATTCTTGGTACTTAAAATATTTCACTGATATGTTTGATATTCAGTGAGGATAAAATTTCTGTAAGTGAAGAATTTTTCAAACATTTCACTGTATTTTTTAAATAATTTTAAAAATAAAAAAATCTGACTATGCATACAGTCCCAAAAATTTTCGGAAAAAAAGGTGGACTCTTATGTTCAACATGTTTGCAGGTATATTTATATATATATATGTATTGTAAAACAAAAACCTCCCTTTTTTATATAAATTTCCTGACTACAGTACTTTTTTGACAGTTGTGTAGCCCGCGAATCGCTGTGAATTTATTGATGTAGACAGTGAATCATTGTAAATTTATTATTTTGACCCTCTAGCGTGAAAGGATGAAGACCCCTATCTTAAAGAAATTAATTTTGTTTTTGTAATCAATACATATATACAGTGTAACGATTAGATGGAATTCATTTTATAAATTGTAGCCGTAGCAATTAAAAATTGGGATATAGATTAAATCATCTTCTATTTTGGTAATTTCGTCATCAGATGAGAAAATTGCACATATTACGCTCAAGTGCAAGAAATAACATAATCATAGTCTCAGGCAAGCAAGACAGGGAATTAACCTTTTTCTACATTTAAATACAAAGGAAATATAATGGGAACAAACATAATCTCTTATTTAAATAAAGGGAATTATTAATTGTTTTTAGAAATAACATCAGTGTCTTAGAAAAAGTTTCAACCACTCAGTAAGGCACCACGAGCATGCTATTATGTTTTTTTACTAGGAATAACGAATGAATCTATCAAAATATAGGTTTTAATCCTTAATACGAGAGGAAATTTTTCACGTTTTGAAGCAGGATATTCGAAATTGCGATTTAGATATTATTAGATATCATAAATAAATAATATTTGAATTTTATGAGAAAATATTAATTGTTTTATGCATCATATATATAGTTTTAAAAGTAGGAAATAACTTTATTTAGCAATGGATACAAGACTAACCATTCTATAAATCATTTTTACTTAATGAAAAGCAATTAATTATTTCTTTCAAGTATAATTAAATAGTTGAACTCTCTAGTAATGTTTATTAAGTTAAAAAACATTAAATAATAACTTTAAATATTTTAGGGAACCTGTATTTATAGAATGGGTAAAGGGAAATAAAAAGATTTTAAGGTGACTGCCTACCTTGAAAATATCGTTTTTCGTCTGCATAAAGCATTATTTTTTTTTTTATTTCAAAATCTTATAGTTTGAACATTTTTCTTTCCAAAACAGTTTTTTTTCCTTTACGCAAAGTAGAAATAAAGTGTTATAGTGATTTTAAAAAACACCACACTATACAAAAGGGCAGTAAGATAAAACTTTAAATGAGTTTTTCTCAAAAATTATGTTTTCGAAAGAAACTCTTTACCAGATAAAGTACCAGAACCAAACCAGATAAAGTTTTGAAATTTTGTGGGAATGTTTATACTATTTTTTATATAAAGTGGACCATAAGTTTTGTTGTAGGTTAAATATTTTTTCATTTAGGGTAGTTTTTATAAAGAAAAAAACTTACGAACTATCAAAATTTTCATATTATGTATAATTGTCTGTAATTTTTTTATACTTTAATATTTCTCTTAGATTTTGGTTCATTTTGAAGGTCATCGTAATATGTATGTTATGAATAAAGAAAATTATGATAATTATATTAGAAATTTTTATAGAGTGTTACCCGTTTTAGTAAAAATTTGGTAAAATTTCCTTAAAAACAACCAATTTTTTTAAAAGTACAATATTTATTAAAATTTTTTTATGTATATTTACATTTTTTTTGTTGTTTTTCTTCCTAAAAACACTTAATTTGTTTCAAAAATTTGTTTTTACAAAAAAATTGGGTCCGAAGAAAGGCAGTCACGTTAATTATAAGGCTAACGCATATAATCAGGTTTTAATCGTTCGACTATTTAGTTGTTAGTCAAAAGATTATGAGATCGAATGGATGCACATATTACCCACTCCATATTGAATGATAAAAATAAGAAAAAATTATTAAGTTGCATCGATTCTTTTTTGACTAAACTGTCGAACAGCTATTGATGTACAACTGTATGATAGCGACTCTATACTCTGGTGATTACATATACTCGACAAAATAGTTATCACAATTAGTATTGTTTTTGTATTCTGCGAGGAAGATTTCAGAAGTATGCTCTCACACACACACACACAAAAATGTCAAGGGTTAACAGTGTATAAACAATAAAACTCTCTTATGTAACAATTTATCTATAGAGATGGCCAAAATTGTGAACGAGCTTGAAAAAAATTATCACATAAATTTTATAAAATTAAATAAATTATATAACAAAAATTATGAGAAATTCCAAAATAATAATCTCGAGAGAAAAAATTAAGTGTTATGAAATATCGTTAAATAAAGCAATTTAATTATTATAATATACTTCAAAAAGAGGCTGAAATTGCTATCAAGTGTAGAATTAATATTTTGAAATTTGGTAAACTCTTTTTAAGAAAATACTACAAGTGGATATCTATGTGAATTCTATTTTTTTTTTTTTACTCAGGATTGTGCTTTGCTATTGTGATATACAGTTTCTATTTTGTGACAATACTTTCTGTAAGATTTAAATTTTTAAATTTAATACAAGTTATGTGAGGTAGTTTATCTAATTTATACTTGTATATCGTATATAAATTATGTATAATAAATTTTATGCATTTAAATTTAATCCCTTCCTATGATTCCTCATTAATAATATTTTTTGAAAAAACGTTTAATCACTAGCTAATTTCAGCGTAATAAAAATTCGGCTCACTATACCATTAATACACTGCTGGACAATTGCTAAGGACGGATAACACTATCATCCATAGCAACCACAAAATGAAAGGAAGCAAAATGTGGAAAATTAGAATAAGTGCGGGATATTAGTAAGAAGTATGAGTATGCAAATTTTTTTTTCACGTCTGTTCATCACGTGATAGCGTTCATAAGAGCTTTAAAGGTTTTGACGCGTGTGGACAGTTGTTGTTTCAAGTCAAAGTTTTACAGGAAAGATTTAATAGACGAACTTAAAATTTTTGGCATGTCTTCCCGACATCACATAGATGATTTTATGCGTGTCCGAATTATTGGAAAGATCGAAGAAGGGCGAAAAATAACAGATGTTGCCAGGGAGTTCGACATCGCTCACAGCGTTGTTTCACGGCTGTGGAAGTCATTTAAAACTACTGGAATGTGTAGTAGACGGCACGGGGGAGGTCGTGTTAGAAGTACGACGCCTGCAGAAGACAGATATATCGTTCTATCAGCAAAAAGGAACAGGCGCACCACAGCTCAGCAGGTGGCAAATCAGTTTCTTGCTGCCTCAGGAAAGCAGATCTCCAGAAAAACTGTTGCCAGACGTTTGAGGGAAGGACTATACGCACGCAGACCTGTTGTGTGTGTCCCATTGACCAGACCGCACCGTACTGCCCGTTTGCAATGGTGTCGTAAGCATCACAATTGGACTGAACAGGACTGGGCATGCGTCCCCAGATGAGAATAGGTTCAGTCTGTCATCGGATTGTAGACGCCAACTGATCTGGCGCGAGAGTGGTACTGCTTATCGTCCAGAAAATATCCAGGAAAAAGACCGATATCCGACATGCAGTATCATGGTGTGGGCCGGCATCATGATCAATGGCCGCACGCGCCTACATGTGGCTGCGAATGGGACTATGATGGGCCAACGATACATTGATGACGTTCCACTTCCTCATGTTCGTCTTTTCCGTGGTGCTGTCGGTGATAAATTTGTTTTTATGGACGGCAACGCAACATGTCATCGAACACTCGCTGTTCAGGATTGTCTAGACAGCGAGGGTATTCAACGTCTCGTATGGCCAGCGCGTTCTCCAGATCTAAACCCCATTGAAAATGTGTGGGATGCTTTGGGGAGGCAAGTTGCTGGTCGAAACGATCCTCCGACAAACAAGAACACCCTCATCTGTGCACTCACAGAGGAATGGGATAAATTGCCTCAACAGCTGCTGGATAATGTTGTGCAAAGTATGGTACGACGTGTGGAATGTTGCATCACACTCCACGGTGGACATATCCCGTACTGATACCTTTCTTTAAGGTGCCTGCTGACTTTTAGATACATTGTTCCATTTCTCCGTACGCAGATCAAATGAACATTTTTTTTCCTTTCAGATGTTTCACAGCTTTTGTACTTTCCAGAACAATAAATATTCTTTATTCTAATGTCTGAACAGTGTGGCAACTATATTTTATACTACTAGGCCTCATGTCTCGCTTAATGTTATGCTACATAGCACTTTGTGATCCGTCCTTAGCAATTGTCCAGCAGTGTATCATTCAATAATTTTCCCAATACTTAACTGGATTTTTTAAAATTAAATTGCACAATATTGCTTGCAAAGGCATTCAACAACAGCATCAATATTTTATTTTGCAGGTGTAGTAAATAAATAAATTATATTTTTCAAATTAAAGTATTTCTGTAATTTTCGCGGAATTCGATTTACAAAAATATATGGCAGCATGTGGAATTTTCTTAAAGAAATGCTTATGCTTCCATGAGTGTAGGTGCTACTTTTACGAAAATGAATGCAAAAATATTGCAAATCGCTAATTCAATATTTCGGGAAAATGATAAACCATTCGCAGCTGTTTCTGATAGATGGCGATCAATATATTTTAAAAATGCACAAATTACTTTAATTCTGAACTCGTGTATTTCTTTAAAACTGTTCACTCATTTTATAATACTTAAAAAAAAGTTGGTTAGGTATTCTTTTTCGGAATGTTGTGTAACATGTAGAATTTTCTATTAATTAATCTATCATTGATTATATGACACATATAGTATCTCCTCTTTTCCTAATCCTTTATTTAATCCTCTGTATAAAGAAACGAGTAAACGAGTTTTTCGGTTATATGGTATCTGATGAATGCACAAATCTACAAAACTGTTAGTCGTTTAAGAATTGATAATATGTGGTAGCATTACTGTGAAATTCTTACTCAATTTTAAAAAGATTTATTAATTTTGAATGTAAATTAATAACCTGATTACAAGACTAGTGAAGCTCATTACGAATGATTTGTTTACATTTTTTGTACGATTTTTTCAACTTATTTTTTAATTAAGAAATATGACTGACCGTTGTGTTTAATTAATATTATACACGTAATAATATCAGAAAATCACATAATTATATCGATATGTATTATTTTTGTTTTTCTTTTAATATTTCAAGGAACTGAAAGGAGTTCAATTACTTTCTTTTTATTGAGAATATATTTTCTTGATATTTCTGATTAAGATGGATCTCAAAGGTGATTGGTTTAAGTATAAAAAATCCAATTTTAAACATTTCATTTAAAAATTAGTTTGACCGTAAATAATTGTTTCACTTCTTAATTAATAAAGTAATTCGAAAAGTATAATAACTTTTAAGCAGTGGCGCACACAAGGGGGGGTCCTGGGGGTCTGGACCCCCCAAAGCCCTTGATTTTTTTCCGATTGATCATAATTCTAAGTATATAGTACGTAAAATTTAATTAATTACTTGTTATTAATGATGAATTTTATTAATTAATGCTAATTATTTATTCAAAAATTAGTTTTTTACTGTGTTTTGTTTCGAAAATCGACAAAATCAAAAGGAGCATGATACAAGAATGGTGAACTTTCGCCCCCGGACCCCCTCCCCTCCTTGAAAAATTCCTGTGTGCGCTACTGCTTTTAAGTGAACAAAAATCATTTACAATACACAATTTTGCTTTTTTCTTACTAACCGTGATATAACAAAGAAGATTATTTTACTGATAATTTGATTAGCTGTTTAAAAAGGCACCGATAAGTCGCTTTAGAATATGTGCTTCATACACCCTGACTGTGTTCTTAAAGAATAAGAATTAAAATGTAAATTTATATTTTATTTAATACAAAATATCGACAGAGAGACCAATAAAACATGTTACCAAATATTTTGTTCCTTTATTGTAAAATTTATGCTATAATAACCTAAGTATAATCTGTAATTTAACATATAAACCTATTAAAATTATTACGGAAGTGAAAAATTATGAAGTGATGATAATTACACTTTCCCGAAGTTTTGTCTCAGAATCTTTTTGTTTTTGTAACTAAAGAATAATATCCCTTTTTAAATAATGAGAAAATAATTTTTGAAAAGATTGCAATATAATGGGGTTTTGCCAATATTCTCAAGTCTTGCTACTTTATTTGTATTCGTTTTATTTTTATTCTTAATATATATATATATATATATATATATATTTTGTGTGTTGTTGTGTTACTCTGTGTGACTATTCTACATTGTCCAGTACTGTCTTGCGAATTTCTTACCTATTGTTTTAGTATTACTCTTTAATTATAGCATTTTGGTATATTGCACACAGTGGGAGATAAAGATGTAGGTATTGATGTGTATACGTAGTTTAAGATTATTTATGTTAAACGCACTTCTTTATAGATGACCCAATTCATTGAACGGTACTTTTTCGGCATATTACCACAAATAAACATTAATCCTTTTTTTTTCATTTTTGCATGTATTTATTTAGTTTATGCTAAAATATGGCTTCCGCTGTGAGTCGTTCAAAATTGGATCATTGAAGAACTAATGACTAAACATCCCCAAAATAATTTTTTTTCCTGTTGAATATTAGCGAGATATATAAATCTAAAACTATTCGATATATATCCATTTAAAGACTGTACTCAAAAACAAAAGGTTTTATTTTCCACAATGTATATTTTTTATTTTTTTCTACTTCCTCAGTAATTAAGTGAACCGTTTCATCGACTTATTTATTTAATTTCACAAACTTATTTGTACATTTTTCAGATAATAAGAACTACACGAAGCTGAGTATCCTATTTGGGGAAAAAATATAATGCTATTTTTTCCCGAAGATGATTATAACAACAATTGCTGTATTTATTTCGATTCTTAAAGCAATATAATTTTCCGCACAGTAAAGAGAACTCTACACTTATATTATTTAATTAAAACAGCCCTTATTTTCCATCGCTTTATTATCATTTACTCCAGAGATTGAAAATCAGGATTAGTTTGCGATCCAAACCCAAACGCCTAATCCTTTTTGGGGAAAGTCAAAGCCGGAGAGATGTGTGCGTCTGTTTCATGGAATCTGACTTTTCGATTACATTATCCACCGCAACGCTAGAGGAAGTTTGGTAGCTCGTCTTTCCCTCGTCGGGAAATAAATAGATAATAATAAAAAAAGCGAAGTCACCCGACATTTGAGTAAAAGGATTAGCCGTCAGAGCGTCTTGGAGTTGCGCCCGAGTGACACGCATAGCAAACTGGCTGCAGCCGCAGCTGAAAAGCAGCAGCAATAAAAAGAAAAGGGGCCGAGCGGCAGCCTCAGATCGATGACAAGTCAGGTTCATCAGACGCATGAGGACACGCTTGGTTGAGCAACGGGAGATCCCTTTCCGAAGCCGCGGCGATTGCATTAGATGGGCCGCGAGCGCACAAACTCAATTTCCCCGCAACTCGCTTCCGACACAAAAGCCGGGGCGCTTCTTCAGGCTCCAGCGCTCGTTAGGCGGCCTGGGGCTGTTTGGCAGCCCACAGGTGCGCACAGGCAACGATTCCTCCTAATCCGATTGTCCGCGGAACCGTCGACCGAGACCCGCAATTAAGGATGCGCTCGCTCTCTTCGGTTCCACGCTTAATTGTTTGCCCGGAAAATACCGACCGAATCCCGGAACGCTTTTCTTCTTTCTCCAGTTTTATTTTTTATTTAATTCGACGGAGAATTTTTTCGTTTTTATACCCTGGCTTGTTTTGGGTGGGTACGGGGGAACAAAGATGCAACTTGTGATTTTTTTTTCTTCCTTTTTCTTTTAGAGAAAAAGAAAGTATAGAGTACCAAAAAAGTCCATTTTTTAAAACTTTTTAGATGTTTTTTTTCTCTCTTTCTCTTTTCCTTATTGAAGTCTTTAAAAGCTTTAAAAGTCTTATTTGTGCTGTAGGAAAGAAGAGGAAAAAAGAACAGCATGTTGTCTTGGTTAAAATGCGCATCAGTGTTGTTTTTATTTATTATCTCTAGGGAGCGTTTTTTTACAGCGTTTAGAACAAAGGATGAGATCCGAGGCTCTTGTAGAATATTATTTTCCTCGGAGACTGTAAGTAAAAAATTATGTTGCATTGGTGCTTGGTTGAATTTCTGAAAACAGATTAAAGAATTTTAAGAATAAAAATGGTGGAGCATACGTATTTTCTACATTTTTGCTAACTCGTAATCTGTATTACAAACGTGATGTGTAGACTATATGTAACTATTCTACATTTATCCTGCAAAAAAGAAAATTTAAAAATAATAATAAACACAGTGTAACATAATCAAAAAAAGCAGACAGTTAAATCTTAAATAATTACTGTCAAGTTTTTAACTTCAGAAAAGTAAAATTGTGACAGCTAACAAGGCACATTAAAAAATAACAGGAAAATAATCTGATCAAAAGAAATATTTATAATAGAATAACACATTAATTAATAGATTTGTTATTTTAATTTCAAACACACACACTTACATATAAGACAAATAAAATGAAAAATTAAAAAAGCTCCTATTCCATATAATGAGGTATCCAAAAAAATGAAGCTGCAAATCGAAAATGTGGATACCTAGCATTCAGTAGCGCACACAGGAACTTTTCAGGAGGGGGGTCCAGGGTCGAAAGTTCACCATTTTCGTATCCTGCTCCAATAAGCCATCCAACATATTTCAATTTTGTCGATTTTGGGCAATAAAAAACAGTAAAAAATTAGTTATGGAGTACATAATTAGCATTAATTAATAAAATTAATAACAAATGCTTAATTAAATTTTACGTACTATATACATAAGATTATAATTAATCGAAAAAAATCAAGGGTCATGGGAGGGGGATCCAGAACCTGGGATCTCCCCTTGTGTGCGCCATTGCTAGAATTTCAAACAACACAAATTCAAGCTAACATTAGCTGAAAATTAGGAATTAAATTAATTTTTTTTTGCGTCAAAATTTTGTTTTTGCTTCATATCACTGGGAAAAATATAAATTTATTAATAAAAACAAAAGAAAAGAAATATTAATTCACAAATGAATGCAAAAAAAACCCTACAGTATCATTTATAAAAGAACGTACTAATCCTTAGTGCGTTGATATACCGAGTAAAAGTAATATAAGAAAGAGCATAACGGTAAAAACAGAAACATATAATACAGCTAAAATACATAGTCAAAATTATTTTTATTTAAAAATAATCAGCTTAAAGTGGAAAATTTTTTTTTTAACAATTTTGAAATATACTAGCAGTTTCCATACCGTAGCAAGAGAGCATATATAAATATATAAAAAAAATATCGAATGACTTTATTTGTTTTTCAGTGCGTAGTAAAACTCCTGAGCCATCTACAAGTATATTTGGGAAAGATTTGTATAGTTATATATATATGTATCTGGTTGTTTAGTAAGCTAACACAAAAATTATAAAAATATTATTTACAACTTATGCTTAGTATGTTTATGATATACATCGTTTTTAAAATTTAAAAAGGTAAGCATGTTCTAAGCATATCAGAAAAATTCAATTCCTCCGATTTGTATGCTAGAACATCATTGTGTTTTACATAACGCAGAAAAATTTAGAATTATATATATATTTATACATAGTTCCTATATAAAATATAAAACAAGATATAAATCTCCTATTTTTACACAATTTTTTTTAAATCCTCGATATGAAGTTTTAAATAATAAGATGTGCTTTCAATAAGAGCTTAATAATAGGAAGTTAAATGTAAATCCTCTAAAAATTACTAGCAGGTTTCTTCCTTTTAGTAAACCTATAACCCTCATGTTATGCAATGTGGAACATGAGAAGTTCTGCAAATAAATTAATTTAAAAAGAAAATAAAAATAAATAAATAAATAAACCTATATAACCTGTTTATCCTTTTATCTACCGACAGTACTTATAAGTACCACTCACTTTAAAATTACATAGAATAACCATTTTTAGGAATATTCTAATGATACTTAGCATGAATATTCTTTGAAATCCACTCTTCCAAGATATATGGCAGCACGGGTTTTATGATTAGCATTTTAACGGGGAAGGCGAAAATTTTTATAGCAGAAATTGCGTTTTCAGCTGACGGCGTATTAAGTGGATTGCGAAGATTATAATTTTTGTCCCGAAAAAATAGTTAATGTCAAAGTTTAAGTGTCTTATTTTTTTTGGTATGTTGATGAAAACCTTAGGAAATGATTTGACTATTTATTTTACGTGAAAAGTATATATAATCAATTTTACAGTTGAATATATTTAATTAATTAGCTCTAACGGATAAAATTTCCCAAATTTGAGCATTTTGTTTGTGTGTATCCCTTAATTTTCAATGTAGTGATTAAAAAAAATATTGCATGAAAAAAACTGCAGTAAATCATAATGTGGTAGATAAAGGGTTATAACGAGTTCCATTTTGCGCGAAATACAATTTTCTTTTAATACCGTATTAAGGCGGGGATGAAATTTCTCAAAATTAATTAGGTTATTTAGCCCTATTTATCAAAAAATTTGCAATATATATATACTAATGAATTTAGGTTTTTTTCAGAAATTACTTATAGTATTACAATTTTTCACGTACAGTATTTTCAGTCTGGTAATATAGGGAAGTATAGGGGAAGGTTGGTGGCTCTAATCAATGTTTGCCTCTTCAATTTTAATTCCAAAACTAAGTATTTGCTAATATAATGCCGTGTCCATTATCCAGTTCTAAAGCACTACACCTGCACGATTCTAGTTTACGAGAAATATATGAAATATATGCCGGGGCAAGGAAAAAACACCGTATTGGACACATCAACAGCAGTACCTCGAAATGTTTATAAATACAGATGTTCAAAATGTCCATGTGGCATATCGAATGGATGAGTGCACTCGTCGCAGCAGCACATTCACCTAAGTACAAGCGGCATGCAGACGAGCAACTAAGTACGTTTGTATAGACACTATGAACAATAATTCCCTGAGATGGCCTCAAAGGAAAAAAAATCTAACAGAGATATGGTGATCGGGGCGGCCATAGAACAGGACCCAACGGCGGAATATTTTTAATTCAAGGATATCACTCAGTAGAAAACTTCTAAATGGAAGCTAAATCAAAGTTAATACTATGCAGTCTCTGTCTCTTTCTCTCTGCACACGCACTGGTGTGCAAAAGTTAAAATACAAAGACAATTTCACTAATTTTTCGAAAAGTGCTCAACCAATTCAAATGAAATTTGTTATGAAGGTACTTAAAGAGTTTTACGGTAATTGATAATAAAAAATAATGGTAGTCGATCATTATCAATGTTCCTAAAAGCATGATAGTGCAAAAGGGATGTAGCAACAGGACACTTGTGAATGATTTAATATGGCGTGTGATCACTTCTGACAAAGCATTATAGGTCTTACAATCAACATTTATACTGTAAAAGAGGCTGTTTATGAAGTTTCGGGACAGTCAATTCCACTCCTCAACCGAAGCACTCCTTTCCGGAGTGCTTCGGGAGGAGGAGGACGAACTGCCCTTGCTCTGCCAACAGCATTCCAATATACTCAGTAGCAGTGGTCTTCCAACTGTTTTCTACGGAGCCCTGGGGCATGCCCAGTGGTTTCATGAGTCCCAATAAAAAAATCGAAGACACTTATAAATATAAATGCAAAATGGATTCACGTTCTCTATGAAGTCTGTGTAATTACACACACAAATACCTAAATCTCATCTATTAATTAAAACTTAAAATAATTTTATTTATATATAATAACTTTATTTGTAACACTTTTTAACCTTTTATTATAATATAATAAAAGAATATTAAAACGCGCGCGCGTTTTATATTTATATATTTCCTACTAGATTGCGAATATTCTATTGTTTTTATACTCGTTAGTTAGCCCAATGTCTTTCAAAACTAAATAGTTTTCTAAAGGGGAAAATGTACCTGTTTGCATTTGTGGAAAAAAAACACTTATAATGAAGGAGAGGAAACAACTTATCAACAGATTCAATGATAAAATCTAAATTTGAGCAAGAACAGCTACTAAATTTCAGGCTGCAAATTCATACAAAATGCACCGTATTTCTCACACAGCTATAAATATTTTAAGGCCATTCAGAACATTGTGTGTAAAGGAAATATATTTCTTAACGTGAGTGGCTACAAAAACAAAGTATAAAGAAAATTAAACTCGGAATATGTAATGCGATTGTATTTAATCTCAAAAGACCTAGACCGACAATTTGTGTGAAAAAAAGCAAGAACATGTCTCAGTTACTAAATATAATGCATGAGTCACAAATTAGTATTATTAATGAGTAAATTGTATTTAAAAATTAGATTAGAATTTTTTAATAACTGCAAAACTTTTTAAAATTGTCTTTGCATAAAGTATCTATATCATGTTCTTTTTTTTTCCCTCTAATAGGGCTGAGTATTTGTATTTTTTACCTTTGCAGACCTAGTTCATTCCCCAGGAGCTGGTATCACTTTTTATTTCGGCACCACATAGGCGAGACCAATTGCCTCAAGTAATTTTGAAGCCCAGTTTCCTCCCAGAGGGAGGCACCTAAGCTCTGACGATGCGAAATTGAACGTAGGAATTTAATTTTGCCGGAAGCGCCTAAGCCAAATGAGCACTTCAAGGGATCTTTTACATGCCGCATAATCATACGACATGGCCGCTGTCGATTTTCAGCATCATGAAAATCCATCAACTTGGGCCGGGGTCCAACCCGCAACCTTGGGTGCAGAAGGCCAGCGACAAACCAACTACGCCACTAAGTCATGTTAATCTACTTTAAATATTATTTTGAGGTATATTCTGCTAAGTATGTATATGGAATGGGGTTCCATGAAAACACCTTTAAGTTCTAGGGGTTCCGCGAGTTGAAAAAGTTTGAAGAACACTGCTCTATAGGATTCAAGCAGGGAGATCTGTCTGGCCGCTCCATCTTCTGAATATTCTTAGTCTCAAAGTGTTTGTTGATAAGACGAGTCTTGTAAGGACGAGCGTTATCGTCCAGAAAAAATGAAGTAGATGCCAACTGCCCATCTCTGAAAAGCCTTACCCCAGTTCTAAAATCTCATTAGTCCACATGCTTTCGGGAGAGACATGTAACTCTATGCGTATGTCCAACATCCTGCCGGCTAAGACCATAGCATCCTCCCCCTCTACTTCCATGATGTTGGGAAGATGTTGCTTGATCTTTCGTTCCCTGCATACGTGAGCATATCGAGAATAAGTATTTAGACAGTACCTCAACTCATCAGTGAAGAGAATACTACTTCAAGGTCCAAAGATAATGTTGTCTGCGCCAAGGCGGTCTCTTCTGTGGCCTGGAATGAATGGGATGCAGGCCGTTGGTCTCCTAGTACAAAGCCTTGCTACATTAAACTTTCGGTAAACAAATCTCAAAACTGAGGAAATAGATGCAACGAAAGGCTCATTTGCAAGCTGAGTAGCTGTCACCGCTCTATTGCGTCTTGCACTTAAAGTCAAATAGCAGTCATCTCGGCTTGTAGTAGTCCTTGGCCACTGGATATTGTTCCTGTCTTCCGAAACTGGTTCTATAACCTGGAAAGAACATTTCGAAATACATTGAATCATCTTGCTATCTCCGCTTGGCATTGTTCTGTCTTTAATCTGTCAACTACTCTCCATCGTAATCCATCATCCAGACATTTGTCTTTGTACTATTGTTTGTAAATGTTTCGAAAATAATCTGAAATCTTCGGGTATACCAACAAAACTAAAATTGTACGGAGTAGTGTTTAAGTACCTGTTTCATCAATTTTCTTAATTTGCATAAAATAAAAGAAAGACATCGAGTTTGATTCAATAATTAAGAAAAGCATCTTTCCTTTTTTTAAGTTTAACGATTTTCATTAAAATAGTTCAATAACTTTTAAAAATATCTACAAATATATATGTTCTATAGGCTTCCACTCAGACAGAAAATTATAGAAGATTTGCTAGTCATAAAACTCGTGGGGTTAAAACCACTGGCGTAGCTAGCTCTGAGGGGGCCTTGTATCAAAATTCATTCGGAGCCCTTTTTTAGGTATGAGAGCCCTGATAGCGAACTGCAGTTACACATGTTGGAGCCCCTGTATCTTGGGGGCCCCGTATCATTGATACGGCGGTAACTAAGCCTCTGGTTAAAACCTACTTTTTTTAAAAGTAGTCCTCAGTTTGCAAATATTATGGATATTGCAGCACCATACCTTTATTAACTGCAAATTTTCAAAAAAAAAAAGATATATCTGTTTTAATCTTTAATATTCAAATCCTTTTTGTGTATCTCAAATAGAGTATGTGTTTAAGATTATATATAGATAGATAATTTTATAAGTATAAGCATACACATACGCATTCGTTCATACAAAATATGTAAAACTTAAATTAATATTATCGAAAAAGGGAAATTAAAATTAATATAAATTTGAACGTATTCTGTATATATAGATAGATGCGCATACATCTGTGGTTGTACGTATTATATATACTCTCTCTCTATGTATATATACACACACACACACACACACACATATATATATATATATATATATATATACATGCGTGCGTGTAATTTTCTTTATTTTGACTATTAGCTTGAAAAGATATTTTTATCGATCAACTTCAGTTACTTTATTATTTTTTTCTCCGTATTATATCCTCCATTCAATCAGAAGTACAATTTTAGTACTATGACTTCGATTAAAAATAGTAAATGTTTCTTATAAATTAAGATACGAATTTCATTAAGGCAGAAATGAATTATTTAAAAAAAGAAACAAGTAAAGACAAAGTTTTTAGCCTTAGCAAAGTTTTTAGTTTTTAGTTGAGACTAACAAATAATCTGGAATATAAATAACAGCTATTTCACAAAAATAAATGAAACTTGGACTTATTAATTAATATATGTTTCCTTTAGATAAAACTGAGCTTGAATTTTAATTTCATATAATTAAACAATGTAAGAATTAGTTATTGGTTTGTGACGTTGACTGCAGTGCCGAGAGTCCGAGTTGGAATCTCAAAGAAGGCATGGATGTTTGTAAATGTATAGTTTCTGTGCTGCATGGGGACGCTCTAAATCAGGGCTGGCCAACCTTTTTGAGAAGAGTGCGATTATCAGATGAAAAAAAAATTATGCGTGCCACCCAAACTTTTCCAATATCAAACAAAAAAGGTGAAAAAAATTGTTACTTATTAGCTTATTATGGAATTTTCACGCAAACAGCCCATTTTTTAATGCGTCTATGTAGTGGAAATTTAAAAATAGCATAATAAAACAGACAAAAATACTACTTAGGTTCCATTGTTAAAATGCTTTTTTACAGGTTCAATCAGTTAAGTTCGGCATAAAATTTATAAAAATGTACTTACCCCCCAATCATACACTATATTAGGATTAGCTCTTGAAAGTGCTAACAAAATTAAGTAGTTTTTCGGGCATATCAGCTAGCTTTGAGAGACATCTTTTTTTATGTTCACAACAGAAAATATTTATTCACAAACATGTTGATCCAAATTTTGAGGAGTTTTTGTCTGAAATAATTGCATTTCAATAAAATTAGCGGAAAATTTTTCATTTATTACTATTTTTTCAAATTTTTCAATAAGTTTTCGCGTGCCACTATTACAACTTCACCGTGCCACAGATTGGCCACTTCTGCTCTAAATATTTGGTGAGCCGAAAATCCTCTCCATATTTTGGTAATAAGGGGAAAGGAGTGGTAGAAAAAAACACCCGGACTCCTGTTTGGGTTCTTCTCCCTCAAAATTGGGGTGGAATGGAGCCAAAACTTTCTGTCATCTGCATTTTGCTCAAAACGACAGATATAATTTAGCCTCCTTGCAGCGATAAATTCCGTAGGCCTTTATTTGACACAGTCGATCGAGTAGCAACAATAACAAAGATAAAACTATTTAAGGTATCCGACTACGTTCGGAACCGTGATTTTAAAAAGGCAAAAAAATGGATAATTTTCATGATATTTAGTGTCACTTAGATTAGAATACATGTATAAAATTGTTTTAAGGACATTTTGACAAAAAAATTATTTAAATACAATATTTCGGCAAAAAATTAACTTAGAATAACCTTTATTCAAAATGTTCTCCTTTTATAAAAAATGCAACTAAAATAATAATATTTTGATTATATAAAAAAAAATTTCTTCAGAGAGTCTGAACTAGGATTTTTGAAAAATTCCCATTATATTTTCAGAGTTACTACCCATTGAAATAATTATCGGCGTTTTTTTCTTAAAACTTCTCCCCTCTGTTGTAGTAAAATATGGATAAACCCACTTCTAAGTTATATATTCAAAAATTCTAGTTGAGCCTGTGTACAGAGATTTGAGTTATATACAGGTAAAATATTATTGTAATAGAAGCATTTTTCACAAAAGGAAAATATTTTGAAAATGGGTCATTCTATGTTCATTTTTTGTCAAAATATTGTACTTAAATAATTTTTTATTAAAATACTATTCTTAAAACACTTTTGTATACATTTTCTAATCTAAGGGACACTAAATATCATAAATATTATCCATTTTTACGCTTTTGCGAAATCACGGTTCCGAACGTAGTCGCATACCTTAAAACATCTATTTTATTTACACTACACTTTAAAGCCACATAAGAGTTATTGGCAACGAATCCTGTAATTTTGGACCACGGTCAAGGGACGAGGATGACACCCAAGCTAACACCCTACTCACTGTTTCCTCTGCAAGTCAATGGGACGATTTGAACCTTGATAGTTTTAACGTGCTTCAGCTCCTTTGCACAACGGATCTCCTTTGGCACCAGCAACTCTCAACTTGGCTACCACAGCCTCATCTACACGTTCTTCAAGACGCAAAAACATTGTTAGACCAAGGATTGATTTCAGGTAAAGAAACGAGTGGAAAAATATTCTGTACCTTTTTTTTCTACACGCATTGGGTTTGTTTCGCTTTTTATTGCAAGGATTTCTAAGTAATAATAATAAAATAGTTATATTTTCGTCTTAAAAATTAGGTGCAAATTATTTTAGACATCTTAACCAGTCAATACATACTAAAAAATCACTGCTTTTATTATAAGGAATTATAGCCTATTGAATGTAATGTTGAGTGAGTGAAGATTAACGTCGCATTGTTCAGCTGCACGAGGGCTTTTGGCGACGGACCACGTAATTTTGAACCATGGTCAAGTGACGTGGACGACACCTGAGTTGGCACCCCCCTCTCCTAACTACCACACCACACCAATGGGAGGACATTTCAGCTCTCGACAGATTTAGCGTGCATCGCTGCCCTACACGGCGGGTCTGCAGAATGTAATGTTGCGCTAATTGAATGTGACCAAAAATCTAAAATTTTAAAAATGTGCTTAAAATAAATGTGTATACCACAGTCTTAATAACTGAAAGATTCTGTACTCCCTCGGATTATATATATTATATGAAGTGTAGTAATGTACACGTATAGGCACGTCATGTTGTGCCTTATGCACCGTATTTTCTTGTATATAATCCGCGGCTTATGTGTTAAAAAAGTTTCAAATTTCGTTAAAAACACTCTCAGAAAAGCTTTGAATCAAGTTTTGAAAGAAATGTCCCGTTTATGTTTTATAAAATAAATAATAACTTCACAGCGGATTTAAATTTTAAATTGACGAAATTCCATCATCATTTTATGTACCACCTACCAGAATCATCGATGTTCAGGGAACGAGCAGTATTCTTATAAATACTAGAGGAATTTAAAGAACTTCATTTACGGTAATTTTATGCCATGCTGCAAATGGTTGAAATTGAAGCAGATGCTAATATTTAAAAGAAAAATGCTCCCAAGGAAAAATTTTGCTAAGGCGTTGAAATTCGTGTAAAATAAATAAAAAAAAATAAAAAAAACCCGGATGAACAAAAGATCACGATGTCATGGCTACAGAACATCTGGCGAAAACGAATAGGGGTCGTCCTTGTCGCTTGACCATCTTTCAAAATTACGAAGTCCGTCACCAAAGGCCCTCAAGTAGCTAAATAGTGTGACGTTAATATTCACTCTCTCACTTACCTTGTGACTTGGAAGAATTCAAGAGAAGAATTGAATCATTTCCGAATCAGATTTTCAAAGTTTTTAATTAGTATTAATAAATTTAGTGATCATTCAAGGGAATATTTTGTTTCTTATTTTGATAGGTGAAATAGATGTGTTTTTCGTGATAAAAATGGGTTTTTTTTTGTTTATTTTATTTCTTATATTTTTAATCATATTGTAACAACTTTTGGGTTGTTAGTGTTTGGGGGTTCGAGCAAAGATCAGCCATAGTAACTTTTAAACACAATTTTATTATTGTCTTCAGTTATTCAACCAACATAATTAAAGGTAGAAAATACGCTTAATAAATAACCTGGAAGAGAGCAATCTCATAGGCTTAATGCAAATAATTAACATTACTTAACTCAGTGCTTCTCAAAGTTGCAACACTCGCGACCTAATATTCAATAATAATTTTAATCACGCCCCCCCATACCATAACAATGTACTGAATTAAATAATACTATACTTTGACGCTAAAACTGCGTTACGACTTCTACCTCTTAAGCAACTCCACCCCATGTATATAAACGTCTCGCTAAGTTAAAGCGTTTATTTCCCCCAGACGTATATGTACGTCTTTCCGAGGTATGATTTTTCTGTGCACTGCTATCCGTAAAATTCTTCCGAAGGCTTTGGAATGCAATAAAAGGATCTTGACAATTTTTACGAAGGATTTACTTATTCCAGGTTTCTTTTACTTCTCTATTCCTTCCCCCTTCCCCAATACATGATATACGCGTGCCTACGTGGAAAACGGTAGGTATTTGGAAACGAATCGTGAAACTTTTGATCGGCAGTCAAGGTTTAATCATAAACCGTACAAAAATTATCAAGATAAGTGTTAATTTTTGCTTTAAATTATATATTTATATATATATTATGACAAGCCCATGGGTAATTAATAAATTAATAAACTGGTAATTAATAAACTTGTTTTTAACTTAGTATTGCTAAATTAATTATAAAATACATTGTGTAGCACTGATATTTTTATAAGTGTAATATATCAGTGTGTAAATGTGTATTTTATTTTTTATTATGTTAGAATGTATTTTGTTTATTTACTTTCAGTAAATAAATAATTCTTTTAAATAATCTTTTGTTCTCGACTTTTCAAAAAAAAAAATACGCTCGCGCCCTCCCTTTGTAGAGTTGCCATGCCTTTCTAGAGGGGCGTGCCCCACAGTTTGAGAAACGCTGACTTAACTGAATCCTGGAGCGCTCTTGACTCCTACTCTTGAACTCTCTGTAAATATCTTGTTTCACTAAATGACTTCCGGTCGTAATCTTGATCATAATTTAATCAACTTTTGATCGCCAACTATCGACCATCGACCATCATCGCGTACACAAATACCAACGTTTAAATAGAAGTACTCATTTAACTAAATCTCGTTTTCTTCACCCAGGAAAGCTTTCAACAGAACTTACAGTTGAAAAGAATAATTTTACCCAAGAAGATTAGTTGTGAAGATTCTTGGATAGACCCGTTATAATATTGCGTATTTTTGAAGTGATAACTTCTTTACGCTCGTTTTGCTGGAGAGTGAACTTGAATGAACGCCACGCTCAGGAATGTAACGCTCTTTCGGCTTTTTTCACTTTTGTTAGAAATCATGCTCAAGGTCGTCCGCGACACATATCCCTCTTAATATACACACCCCTAAAAAGACATGACCAAAGGAGGAGCGTTTTCTCCCCGCCATTCCGAATTGACATGAAAAGCGGTAGCTTGTCACCCCTCCCCCACCAATACTTCGTGAAAGTTCCTTTTATGTTTTATCTTATCTATAGCTTCGATCTAAGTGGGGATCCCCCCTCACCTTTTTCTATGAATGGCGAGATTCTTTCTAATCCTAGTAGAAGCATGGAAATTAAACACGTAATATTTTTTAAAAAAATAGGCTTAGAGAGATAGAGAAATCCTACACTAAAATTAAACTGAAAATGTAGAAAAAGGACAATTTTTTTGTAGAACTAAGTAAATAGTATAATTATCATTAGCAATATCGCAGTGAATTTAAGAATAAAAATCTATTTTTGTAAGCGAATAAGAATAGCAATGAACAAATAGTTCTATTAATCACATAATTACTTAAATATACTATGAGTCTAAAAAGAAAATTAAAACAGTTAAAAATTTAAAATAACAAAATTAAGTATAAAAGTATTAAGAAAATTTACATTAAATAATTTAAGTACAATAAGACAAAATATAATTAAGAAGACTTACCTTGAAGCAGCACCGGATATACTTGTACAAAACTGCCATGCAAAAAAAAAAAAGAGCTAGTAAAAAGCTAGAGATTATGTGATATAAATATTCGGATTAAATCCCTTTTTAAAGGCTTTGACCTAGATTCCTCTCTTCCCAATCAACTAAGTGTCTTACTATTCCTTTGCTTAAATTAATTCATGGACAGAATTGAATGTTGTTAAATTGCAACCAAAATTCACAAAGCTGGATCGGGTCATCTGAATAAATTACCTATAATTTTAGGTGAAGATTTTATAATGCAGATTTTTCAAAAGACAAATCAAAACCTTTAGTTCATTTTTTAAAACCAAAATTCAATTTAATAATGTCAAATGATCTAAATGAAAGCACGACAAAATATGGAACAACAATTGACGGAATTTTTTTTTAGATATTTAAATAATTTCGAATCTAAAGGATTTATCACCTGTTTCAGCTACCATAAACCTATTGTTTCCTTCTGAGAATATAATTAATTCACAAATATGATTATATATTTCGCAAAAAAATATTACTTTATGAATACAGACATGAATAAATAATTTTAACTGACAGTACTAATATCCCCTTGTTTTTTATTCACCGAACTAATTCTTAAAGTAACATTACAAAATTTGAAGTTATCACTTCTATCGTGGGGTCATAAGCACACGCACACTTTTTTTTTATTTTATGTGACACTACATTATCGGCAGTATATATTTTGGATCATTCGCCGTAAAAATTAAGGTAGATTACACAGAGGAAAATATGGTAAACGAAAGTTATAACTGCTGTTTTCAAGAATATATTTTGAATTTATTTTCTTTTATTACATGCATCTGTTTTCCCATGAAAGATTCAAAATAAGAAATGAATCAACCCCAATAAAAAAAAACTTATTTTAATTCTTACTGTCTGTTTGAAATCTTAATTTCTTACCAGTGACTGCTGGAAAACAAACTTATATTATTATAATTTACACTTAATTCATCCAGGACAAGTGAATCAGTTAAATAAGTCTAAATAGATTACATTACTTCTCTAGCAATCATGCTCCTCTCAATAGGCAAATCAACGGAATTTTATTGGAAGTATTAAGCTAATGAATTCATCTGGAAAATTAAGATGTGATTGTTTTGTGTGTGTGACCATTACCTTCTAAATATGGTTATGCAGTAAACAAACTTAATGCATGATAATTAAACTATAAATACTATGTATAACTATTCGTAATTGGTTTTGAATTTGAATAAATTACGTGCTTATTTTCATTTACGTAAACATGTTTTGCCATAGAGAAATTTCGAAATTAAACTGCTTCTTGAATAATAATGGGATGTATCTTAAAAAAGGTAATAAAATAAAAGTAATGGAAGAATGGTAAATAATGAAGGAGAGGGCAGAGGGAAAAAACGTGTATCCGTTCTCACAGAGGTAAAAATTAGAAAAGCTTTATTCAAATTTAATGCAATTCCTTTTGTTTTTGAAATAACTTAATGCATGTAATTTTTTTTCTCTCTGAAGAAAAATCAGTTTTATATTTTGGTTGTACAATACTCTATTTTTTAATTATGTCATAATTATAATTTTTTTTTAAATCTTTCTTCTGTTTTGTAGTATTTATTTTTTTTCACAATCACGCATTGAATTTAGTTTTGAAGGATTTTGAAGTTGATAAATTATAAAAAAGAGTTTTTTGAAACTTACTTAGGATTATAATTTCTTTCCAAATGGGGAAAAAATTGAAACTCTCGAAGTTTTTAACCAAAAGCAATTCTAATATATTATAAACTTTTATAAAATTTTCTCGCATTCAACGATTTCTTAAGATATTTAGAGAGTATAGTTTTTGTTTCCATATATTTCATATTTACTCATTTCATACAAATAAACTTATGTTATTATTTCTTTAATCGTGTGTTTAAAAGATTTCTCTTGGTATAAGGAAATGAAAGAAAGAGACTATGTTTATAATATACTTACCATTACAATTATTCTGGATTTAATTTTTTACTTAAGAAGCAAACTAAAATTAGAATAAAAATTTTATGCAAACCATCAAATACAACAGGAATATTTATTTTATATTTTTACTACTAAATGTATTCTTTTAAAGAATTCTAATTAGGGGCCAATGCAGGTCTTCTGTATTAAAAGTACACTGATGGACAATTGCTAAGGACGGATAACACTATCATCCATAGCAACCACAAAATGAAAGGAAGCAAAATGTGGAAAATTAGAATAAGTGTGGGATATTAGTAAGAAGTATGAGTATGCAAATTTTTTTTCCACGTCTGTTCATCACGTGAGAGCGTTCATAAGAGCTTTAAAGTTTTTGACGCGTGTGGACAGTTGTTGTTTCAAGTCAAAGTTTTACAGGAAAGATTTAATAGACGAACTTAAAATTTTTGGCATGTCTTCCCGACATCACATAGATGATTTTATGCGTAGCCGAATTATTGGAAAGATCGAAGAAGGGCGAAAAATAACAGATGTTGCCAGGGAGTTCGACATCGCTCACAGCGTTGTTTCACGGCTGTGGAAGTCATTTAAAACTACTGGAATGTGTAGTAGACGGCACGGGGAGGTCGTGTTTAGAAGTACGACGCCTGCAGAAGACAGATATATCGTCCTATCAGCAAAAAGGAACAGGCGCACCACAGCTCAGCAGGTGGCAAATCAGTTTCTTGCTGCCTCAAGAAAGCAGATCTCCCGAAAAACTGTTGCCAGACGTTTGAGGGAAGGACTATACGCACGCAGACCTGTTGTGTGTGTCCCATTGACCAGACCGCACCGTACTGCCCGTTTGCAATGGTGTCGTGAGCATCACAATTGGACTGAACAGGACTGGGCATGCGTACTATTCTCAGATGAGAGTAGGTTCAGTCTGTCATTGGATTGTAGACGCCAACTGATCTGGCGCGAGAGTGGTACTGCTTATCGTCCAGAAAATATCCAGGAAAAGGACCGATATCCGACATGCAGTATCATGGTGTGGGCCGGCATCATGATCAATGGCCGCACGCGCCTACATGTGGTTGCGAATGGGACTATGACGGGCCAACGATACATTGATGAAGTTCTACTTCCTCATGTTCGTCTTTTCCGTGGTGCTGTCGGTGATAAATTTGTTTTTATGGACGACAACGCAACATGTCATCGAACACTCGCTGTTCAGGATTGTCTAGACAGCGAGGGTATTCAACGTCTCGTATGGCCAGCGCGTTCTCCAGATCTAAACCCCATTGAAAATGTGTGGGATGCTTTGGGGAGGTAAGTTGCTGGTCGAAACTATCCTCCGACAAACAAGAACACCCTCATCCGTGCACTCACAGAGGAATGGGATAAATTACCTCAACAGCTGCTGGATAATGTTGTGCAAAGTATGGTACGACGTGTGGAATGTTGCATCACACTCCACGGTGGACATATCCCGTACTGATACCTTTCTTTAAGGTGCCTGCTGACTTTTAGATGCATTGTTCCATTTCTCCGTACGCAGATCAAATGAACATTTTTTTTTTCTCTTTCAGATGTTTCACAGCTTTTGTACTTTGCAGAACAATAAATATTCTTTATTCTAATGTCTGAACAGTGTGGCAACTATATTTTATCCTACTAGGCCTCATGTCTCGCTTAATGTTTTGCTACATAGCAATTTGTGATCCGTCCTCAGCAATTGTCCAGCAGTGTAATTTATTTGATCTAACTCGACTGATCGAGGTAGCCATGAAGCCGTAGTTGCGAACTTTCGACTGGCGATGTTTCAATGGAATCACAAGCTTGAGTCTTCTGAGGACCATTAAATTTGATGAGTCGCAAAGTTAGACTATGTGGCCCTTTGCTACTAAAGCCCGTGTTGCTCCAAAGTGGGACATTAATAAACAATCAACAATTTACATTTTACGGTTCCAAATTTATGACAACGTTTTACTAACAAAATGCATTGTGTTTCCGTCAAAAAAAAATTTTTTGTTCGATTTTTATTTTAAAAAAATGCTTAAGGTATCCGACTATGTTCGGAATCGTGATTTAAAAAAGCGAATTAATGGATAATTTTCAAGTTATTTACTGTCACTTGGACATGTATAAAATTGTTTTAAGAATATTAGACTTATAAAAATTTATTGAAATGCTATATTTTGACACAAAATAAACTAAGAATTACCTATTTTCAAAACATTCTCCTTTTGTGAAAAGTGATTCTATAAGAATAATAATTTGCTTGTATTAAGCAAAGACTTCTCCAGATGGCCTGAACTAGAATTTTTTTACAAAATTCACATTATTTTCAGAGTTACTACCAATTGAAATAATTATCGTTGTTTTTTTTTCTTAAACTTTCTCCACTCTGTTGTATTAAAATATGGATAAAAATCCACTACTTCTAAGTTATATATTTCAAAATCCTAGTTTATACTCTGTACAAAGGTCTGAGCTGTATATAGGCAAAATATTATTATTATAGAAGCTTTTTCCAAAAAAGAAGAATATTTTGAAAATAGATATATTAATTTTTTGTCAAAATATTGCATTAAAATATTTTTTTTCTGTAATAAGATTCTTAGAACATATTCTCCTTTTCCTCCTATATTCTCCTTTTATGAAAAAGGCTTCTATTATAATAATATTTTGCCTGTATATAGCTCAGACCTCTGTACAGAGGCTGAACTAGAATTTTTGAAATATATCTTAGAAGTGTATTTATCCATCTTTTACTACAACAGAGGGGAGAAATTTTAAGAAAAAAACGCCTATAATTATTTCAATGGGTGGTAATTCTGAAAATAATGGGAATTTTTCAAAAATCCTAGTACAGACTCTCTGAAGAAGTCTTTATTTTATATAAGCAAAATATTATTATAGAAGCATTTTTTATAAAAGGAGAACGTTTTGAAAAAAGGTTATTCTAAGTTAATTTTTTGCCAAATATTGTATTTAAATAATTTTTTTTTGTAGTGTCCTTAAAACAATTTTATACATGTATTGTAATCTAAGTGACACTAAATATCATGAAAATTATCCATTTATGCGCTCTTTTAAAATCACGGTTCCGAACGTAGGCGGATACCTTAATTTAAAAGATTTTTAAGACAGATTGAAATACTGTTGACTTATTGAAAAGAACAAAGTAAGTTATATAATTTTGCTTCAAAAGTATTTAAAAATTGTAGCGAGAGGTAAAATTAATGAGAAGTAATGTGTAGGGAATTTTAGTCAAAGTTGTCAACTTTAATTTGTTTTATTTAGATGGGATATTTTTATCCTTATCCAATTCATTCTTTTTAAGCCTTAAGGTATCCGACTACGTTCAGAACCATGATTTTACAAAAGCGTATGAATGGATAATATTTATGATATTTAGTGTCACTTAGATTTGAATACGTGTATAAAATTGTTTTAAGAATATTATTACAGTAAAAAAATTATTTAAATACAATATTTTGTCAAAAATTGAACATAGAATGACCTATTTTCAAAACGTTCTCCTTCTATGGAAAGGGGTTCTATAATAATAATATTTTGCCAGTATATAGCGCAGACCTCTGTACAGAGACTGAACTAAAAATTTTGAAATACATAACTTAGAAGTGGATTTATCCATATTTTAATACAGCATAGGGGAGAAATTTTAAGAAAAAAACGCCGATGATTATTTCAATCGGTGGTAACTCTGAAAATAATGTGAATTTTTCAAAAATCCTGTTTCAGGCCCTCTGGAGAAGTCTTTATTTTATATAAGCAAAATATTTTTTTAAATTTTTATAGAAGCATTTTTCATAAAAGGAGAATGTTTTGAAGAAAAGGTCATTCTTTCATTTTTTCCCAAAATATTGCATTTAAATAACTTTTTATGGTAATAATATTATTAAGACAATTTTATGCATGAAAATTATCCATTTATGCACTTTTTTAAAATCATGGTTCCAAACGTAGTCGGATACTTTAATAATAAACCTAAATCAGTTCGTTCAAATTAACCAAGTTAATTTACTGCTACAAGGTGAAGTAATTGATATATATTTTTTAAAGTTTTTCAACAATGAGTGACAAATTCTTCAATGAACTAGTGAGGAAGATTTCTGAAACATAAAAAATATTTCGAAACTTCCTTTTAATTCCACATCATTTACCAAATAGCAACAACAGAGATGATAATTGGAGTTTACATCAAGAGAAACGTTTTTTTTTTTTTTTTTTTTTTTTTATAGTATTTTTTCTCAATGTCTTTTGTTGTCAAAACAGCTTTTTTCAATTTTTGTCTCCTTTCTTTGCAGACTCTTTGGAGCCAAGTGTGCCAAGTGCTCCCGAACTATTCACGCGTCGGATTGGGTCCGGCGTGCCAGGGACCAAGTCTACCATTTAGCCTGTTTCGCTTGTGATTCTTGTAAAAGACAGCTATCCACGGGGGAAGAGTTCGCCCTCCATGATAGCAGGGTACTTTGCAAGACCCATTTTTACGAATGCATGGATGGTGGGAATGGGTCTAATGACGGTAGGTGGGTCATGAATTTACTCTTCCAATTGAAAAGTTCCAATTTCCATTGAATTCATTTGACGAGTCACATATACAGCTATGCCAAACTTGATTTCATTAAGGAAAAGAATTTACCACATAACTAAGAGCCTCATAGTCCTCTCTTAAAAATATATATATACTCTTCAATTGTTTCAAAAATTTTTTTTGGGATATGCATATTTTCTCAGAAAAAAATAACCTTGTGCATTAGCTGTCAAAAATGAATATGAAAGGCTAGCAATAAGCAAAGCATAAATTTAAAAATGTAGCTAGTTTCGGCAATCGGATACAGTAATTATATGTTTTGCTTTGCTCAATATAGCTTCGTCAACTAATAGTAAGGTTTGAAAACTATTTAGTAGGTTTTCAGAAAGTAGTTGCTATTTTTACAATTGTTAGGGGAAACAAATGAAAATAGGGAAATAATTTAAATGAATTCGGTGATCAGATACAACTGCTTATTCGAAATCTCAAGAATCATTTGGTGATCGCTTAATACAGGGGTCAGCAAACCGTGGCTTAGGAGCAGCATGCGGTTCTTTGCGTTCAAGGTTGTGGCTCTTCAGTCTGCCTCCATGAATTATTAAAAAAAAATAATTTTTCCTACTAAGAAATTTTGTTTTCCTTTATTTTTTTCTTTTATAATTATTTAGTGAAAAAATTACCTACATTTACATGTATATTTAAATATTTGACTGGCTTAAGATAGTTATTTAAGATTGTTATCTCTGTATTAAATTATTTTCCAGTAACAAAGTTTCATGAAAACCAGTAAAAATATTATAATTATTTCGCGAAAGCAGTAAAAGTCCAATTTATTCTCCAAACTGCCGCCATTGGAAGACATACCTTAAAGTGATTTCCAGCAACGTTTTTACTTAGTTGTATATATGGGTTCGAGAGTACTCATGATTTTGAAAAAGAAACAGTAGTGACAGTGGAACTGTTACTCCAACAGAAGTGAAAAATACGTATTCAGTATTTTATGACAAGCCTCAAGGTTAATAAATAGAGTGTTGAAAGGACTTTCGTATGCAAGAACAATCAAATTCAATTTTAATTATTAATGTAAACGTAAAATTTTAGAATAAAGCACTTATGATATTATTGGTGCAGAATTTGAAATTTAAATTCACATTTTGAAATTTTCACAATGGTTTGTCTTGCACTGAGCCACAGTAATAAAAATATCTTTCATAGTTCTTAGTTTTTGGAGAAATGTAAAATATTAATTTGGGGATAACATTGTATTCAAATATAATAAAAAATAGAGATTGGGGCATGAGAGTCATGATCGCGACATCTACCAGAGCCCTCCTCCCCGTAAGCGTATGGATATACACTGAAGAGCCAAAAAAACTTGTACAGGCCTGCGCATGCAAATAAAGAGCTATGGAACCAATCAGAGTACGGTCGGCAAAGCCTATATAAGACAACGAGTGTCTGACACAGCTGTTAGATAGGTTACTGCTGATACAATGGCAGGATATTAAGATTTAAGTGAGTTTGAACGTGGTGTTATAGTCGGCACACGAGAGATGGGACATAGCATTTCCGAGGTAGCGATGAAATTTGGATTTTCAAGTACGACGATTGCACGAGTGTACCGTGAATATCGAGAATCCGGAAAAACATCAAATCTACGACATCGCTGCTCTACGCCTCGCCTGGGCCCGTCATCATCGACATTGGACTGTCGATGACTGGAAACACGTTGCCTGGTCTGACGAGTCTCGTTTCCAGTTGAATTGAGCTGATGGACGTGTACGGGTATGGAGACAACCTCATGAATCCATGGACCCAACATGTCAACAGGGAACTCTCCAAGCTGGTGGAGGCTCTGTGATAATATGCGGCGTGTGCAGTTGGCATGATATGGGACCCTTGATACATCTAGATACGACTCTGACAGGTGACAGGTACGTAAACATCCCATCTAATCATCTGCATCCATTCATATCCATTGTGCATTCCGACGGACTTGGGGAATTTCAGCAGGGCAAAGCGACACCCCACACGTCCAGAATTGCTACAGAAGGGTTCCAGAAGAACTCTTCTGAATTTAGAGACTTCCACTGACCACCAAAATCCCCAAGCATAAACATTATTGAAGGTATCTGAGATGCCTTGTAACGTGCTGTTCAGAAGAGATCTCCACCACCTCTTACTCTTATTGATTTATGGACATCCCTGCAGGGTTCATGGTGTGTCAGTTACCTCCAGCACTACTTCAGATATTAATCGAATCTATGCCACGTCATGTTGCGGCACTTCTGCGTGCTCGTAGGGGCCCTACACCAGTAATCCACCACCCCCGGTCCACGGACCGGTACCGGTCCGTGGATCAAATGGTGCCGGGCCGCCTAAAGAACATTAAACTATTGCCATTTTATTTAAAGTGGCGCATTTCTCTCGGATTTGCGCAACTTTCCACGGAAATCACTTTATATTCCAAGCTAAATTACTTTCATTCATTTTTGGTGTAACTATATTTTATTCCGAAAGCATATTTAAATGTAACTAAATTAAAATTTTAAACCAAAACAATCTAAAATATAAACGATCAACGTGTCCCATCCTCAGCGGGCCACGGTAAAATTATCAAGCGTTGACCGGTCCGCAGCGATAAAAAGGTTGCGGAATACTACCCTGCACGATATTAGGCAGGTGTACCAGTTATTTTGGCTCTTCAGTGTATATAGTTTAGGCTGTTTTTGATTGTTAGACTCATTTTTTAGGCTCTTTGGTTATTTCATTGTTTCACTTACAAATTGGCTCTTCTGTCTCAAAAGTTTGTTGACCACTAGCCTAGTAAATAGGTATTCAAAATATCCTTTAAACAAATTATAATTGCTATATAATTCCTAATTAGCTCCAGCATTTTTTTTATCTTAGAATTATTCACATATTATTCTTTTTTTTAAATTTTTTTTTGTGTAAATCTGTCCTATTAAAAGTAAAATTAGTCATTTTGTTGAGGCAATACATAGAGAAAAACTCCTTATATTCTTTAAAAATAAATAAATAAATATTCCCTTTCAACCAAGAAAGACTTTCAAAGATCATGCTTAATGTGACTCAATTTTTTTAAAAAGAAAAATATCACAATTAAGCTTAATTATATAATTAGATTAAAAAATAATTACTATAATATTTTGAAAAAAAATAATGAAAACTTCTAGCGTTAACAAAAACTTTTAATTCAGTGTTTCAGATTTATATATTTTCAAATTCTCTACTTTTAAGGTGGAAAATACGATTTTCTTACTTACATAACATTCATCGTAGGAAACTAAAATTCAATAATTGATTACTTCCCTTCGAAACTATTTTTCTAAGAATTGAAAATAGTTTGACATCAGATATGTACCTCTAGATTAAAACTTTCATGTGACAACTGAAAATTTCTGTGAATGACTGGAATAAATTATGATAAAGAAGTTCATACCCATATATTATATTGAAATGTACTTTTTATTCTGGTAACATATCCGTTAATTAATAATCCAGCACGAAAGATTTTAATTGAAAATCTTATAAGAGAGAGCCAGATATTTCCAATAATAAAAAATGTTCGTGTTATTAATTCATGCTCTGTCAGAGTTATATATATATATATATATATATATATATTCTTATATTTTAATTAATTTATTCTCAATGTAATACAAATAATAAAAAATAGAAATATAAAATTATGATTAATATATATATACATACATACATAATACATATATATATATATATACATATATATATATACTGCTCAAAACAATTAAAGGATATTGTAAGTTTTATATAAAATAAAGATATAAGTGGAAATTTTTTTGCCGAAAATGGAAGAAGAGAATCACAAATGCAAACTTTTCTGATTTTCAAACTGTGAAGTATGCTAATTCTGAGTTCGACGTCAAAAACGTCGCTTTAGCGGCAGCGAATGAAATTAGACTTTCAACTGAAATGAAGACAAGGATGATTGGCATTCAGTGACTGCTTTGTTTCGATGAGTACGATGTCTCAGCGAAGTCATTTAACCGATTCAGAAGCTTGGAGAGTTGTTGGTAGGTTAGAAGGAGGCCAAACTCAAGCCGAAGTAGCGCAAGCCATTGGAGTGTCACAAAGTGTGCTTTCCAGGATCTGGAACCGTTTTTTGGAGACTGGAAGTGCAGGCCGAAGACCAGGACAAGGTCGTAGACAGGCGACAATGCCCAATGAAGATCGTTATTTAGTTTTAACGGCTCGGAGACACCGAAATATGAACACTACTCTTCTCCAACAACACCTTCGCTCGGCTACTGGCACCATGGTTTCAACTCAGACTGTCCGAAACCGGCTCCATGGTGCAGGTCTGTATGCTCGCCGAAAGTTGGTATGTGTTAGACTAACATCAAGGCATCGTCGCGACCGCAGGGAGTGGGCAACAGAGCATGTGAACTGGAGGAGAAATGAATGGAGCAATCTTCTTTTTCTGACGAGTCCCGTTTTTCTGTTCATCCGGATAATAGGAGTATTTTCATCTGGTGGGACCTGGCAGTAGGAATAATCCTGCATTCGTACACGAAAGTGTCAGATTTGGCGGTGGGGTAGTGTTGGTGTATGGTGGCCTCTCCATTGACGGGCGCACAGACCTCTACATCATTCGAGATGGACCTCTGACTGCTCGCCGATATAGGGATGAGATCCTCAGACCTATTGTAGTCCCTTACGCTGCAGCAATCGGAGATAACTTCACTTTAATGGACGATAACTGCAGGTCACATCGTGCTAACCTAGTGGAAGATTTCCTTTTCGAGGAAGGAATCGTATGAATGGAATGGCCAGCGTGTTCTCTAGACATGAATCCAATAGAGCACGTTTGGGACGCTCTAGGAAGACGAGTTGCTGGTCGCCAACCACCCCCCACAAACTCTCCAAGAACTGGAAAGAGCTCTTCTGGAAGAGTGGGACAGAATACCCCAACTAGTGATTAATAGCCTCATTGACTCTATGCCTCAAAGGTGTTCAACGTTGCTGGCCGTCCGTGGAAACCATACCCCCTACTGAAAATGATTTCCTTTGAAGAAAACACATTTTCTTATTCTTTTTTTCTCATATGCACAAATTGTGTGTTTTTTTCCTTTTGTACACAAATGCGCAATAAAATGCATTTTTTTCTGCTAAACATGTGTAATTTATTCTCATACAACCTACTACGTCTGTCGACCATGTATCAATCAGCTAAAAAGTTTCCCAGCCACAAGATCCACCTAAAACCACAATATCCTTTAATTATTTTGAGCAGTGTATATAAGTATTCTTATAGTTTATTTTTTTTCTGTACTCATATCCTAAAATATTTTCCTTTTCTGAGGTTATAAAGATTAGACAAAAATCAAAGGAATAAGCTTTTTCTTTAGCAGTAAAATTTCATTCATTACTAGTAAGACAGCATTTTCATGTAACAAATCATTTTTGTATTTGATTGCATAAGCAGAGATCTACGTTTGTTCCTGTTCATGTAATTAATAGTTATCATAACTACTTAAAAGATTCTTCAATAAAAATCTGCTTACATTTATTTACATTGCTTGTTGATTTTTTCCTAACATTTACTTAATGACAGCAATGCAACGGAATGTAGAAAATGATCCTCACGATTTAGAACCGCAGTTAAATGATGACGAAAATAACATCTCATCTTCTGTTTCATTTACTGAAATTCCAAATGAGAATTTTGAGGCCCTTTTCGATTTAATTTACAAGAATCTCTATTATTTCACTCGACAATCTTTGTTGGAATCAGTACCCGAGCTATGAAACTAATAATCATAGCATAAAATACTAAATGTTTTGTGTTAAATTTTTTTTTCTAATAGGGAGAAAGTTTCATTTTACAAGTGCCACACACTGCAAACAGCACATATATCATTAGTGCATGTGTTCTCCAATACTTTTCGATTACACAACCCAAACCATTTAGTGCAAGGCACATTTCCAAATGTTCAGCGGTAATAGGCTGACTAGAGTCCCAAAGAGTACAGTCCGGTGAGTCGGCGATACTAATTTGGTACAGATGGAACCTCGTACAGTCCTGCCCTGTCAACAATCTAAAGCGAGCTGCAGCGGCTTTTCTAGGAGCTTCGGAAACCAAGGACAGGTTCTCGTACAAAATTCCCCAGCTCTTGTCTTTCGAAATTTCTGAAGCTTCCTATTTAAAAGTGCATTTGAAGGTTAAATTAACAAAAAGTCTCAAAGAATTAAAAGACGAGATTCTTGTGGGTCTTTGGAACATGAGGGCTCCTTTCTTAGCAAGAAAGTCAGTATGTTCATTTCCAAGGATGTCACAATGTGCCGGTACCCTCTGGAAAGAAATTATAAGAGAAAAAATCTTTTAAAAATGATATATGTTGAAAATGATAAAGAGAAAGTAATTTTTTCTTAATTTTTCAAAGCGCATTTTATGTGGGAAGCTCTTAACATTTTACTCTACGTATTTTCTCTTTATCTTCCTATAAATTTTTCGCAGATGCACTAATACTTCGCATTAAAATACTGTAGAAAAATATCTTAACAAATAATTCCCTAAATTTGCTGCATATTATTCCTTTCAGAAGAGCTGCAAGGCACTCTTAATAAAGAACTCTCAATAGAAAACGGAAATTGGCAGGAGAAAGGAATAACCTTTCTATTATTCCTTTTCCTCTTTCTATGAGGGGAAAGTTACTAGGAACATTTTCAATTTGCAAGAATGCGTAACAAATCAATTTGTGTAATTTAAAGAAAAGAGCCACGCCACTTTTTTCAGATTTAGTATTATTTCACTTTTAAAATTTGAACTCTTTGATGTTTTATACATGCCTTACTGGTGAGTGCAAATAATACTAGCGAAATAAGAAATCGATATTTACTTTGTGAGTGGATCTTCTTCTCTTTGTTAAATAATAAATATTTATTGTAGTTCTCCATAAGACAAAAAAAAATTACTTGTGCCAAGATTGTTTATTGCAAGACTTCATTTCACATTATGATTATGGCTTTCAATTAGGATTTGAAGCTTTAAAGATAAATAATTTAATCAATCGTTTTAGTTTTTAAGGCAGCATTCTTCTTTTAACAATTTAATGGGTCAATTAATTCTTCTCTGGTTGATTCATTGATTGTGTATTAACCGTTGAAACTCAGTAGTACATATGCTGTTCTAACGCTAATTTTTTTTTTTTTTTTTTTTTTTTTGTCATTCACTTCATCTGTGGTACAACTGATGTACCAAGGGATTCAGAGACAGTTCTTCGGATCAACTCTCAGTTTTGAAGGTTAACGTTAAATTTTAAGACCATACACACACACAAATCATCCATAACCACACAAAGGCTTTTGGTAAAAGATTTGGAAACTCTGTACCTTAGTCTAGTGACAAGGATGACACCCGAGCTGAAACCCACTCTCCGAAAAGCTCAGGACTTTAATCTTCGTCAGATTTAACGTGCATCAGTTTATCTATAGATTGTAGGTCTTTAGTGATACCATGACTCAACAGAAGTAACGCAGATCCCATTAGTTCACGGCCTCATAATCTCTCTGCTACTGTGGTCACATTCTTGTCTGATAGGGAAAAAAATTCTTTTTCGCCGGTTGTCAAGTGACCGCAGTAGCAGAGTTGATATGGTTGCAAGCTTGTAGCCGATTTGATCAAGTCATGGATTTGAGTTCTGTTGCCATTAAAAATAAGGCAGAGGAGCTAATGCATGTAAAATCAATCAAGACTCAATGTTGTCACGTTGGTGGGTGTGGAAGCTTGGAGAATGGAATGCCAGCACAGATGTTGCACTTGACCGAATCTGAAAATCAGGAAGATCATCACCAATAGCGTTAATTCAAAATTTTAAATTTAACTCGCTATTTCTTTTTCGTAAGGCACTCAATAACAAAAAACGTGACGAATCATAAAGAAGTCATTCGAATAGGTCAAAATTGCGTACGCAACACACTTTATGGCTGAATATGCAGCTATCCTTTAGAGGAAAATAATTGACTAGCTGGAACTCTTATTATTTTAACAGAGCATCCAAATTATGTACAAAACCGTAGACATTCTAATACTTAAGCAATAACTTCCATGCGAATATGATTCAATCGATCCACGTACACTGTATCAGTGTCTCGAAGATGGATTCATGAACTGTATAAGCAGATGCCGCCATTTGAGAAAGGACATGAAATAGGATGGTCAGATCAATGGATCGCTTGACATTTAGGTTGACGATGCTATCATTCAACGATTTCATCATTAATGGATGGACCATGGCCGTTCAGAGCTAGGACCATCGATAGGCTACTAGGTAAAGGGTGGATGAAGTCATGGAGAGCAATCTGCCGACTACCCTTCATCGTTGCACACCACCAGAGGTATATGCTGATGTACCGGGTGCACTCCACCTGGAATCTCAAGGATTGGCTTTGAATTGGTTTTCAGCAATGCCCACTTTCGCATTAAGCCTGTAAGCATGTGATGACCCCTCTGGGTCACACCTTGAACACCAAGATTAATTTGAGGCAAAGAACCACTAAGAGCCATTTTGAATAATAATAATATTTATTTTATTATTATAATTTTCTCAAAAATCTCTGATAACATATAATACGATAATGTTAAGTCGCTTAAAGGGATTTGCTTTTATATTAAATTAAATTACTAAGAATGTAATTAATTAATAATTATGCTCAAGATCAAGTAAGATCTACCGAAATTGGAGATCCGAGAAACACACGTATTCG
Source organism: Trichonephila clavipes (assembly GCA_019973935.1). Classification (NCBI taxonomy): domain Eukaryota; kingdom Metazoa; phylum Arthropoda; class Arachnida; order Araneae; family Nephilidae; genus Trichonephila; species Trichonephila clavipes. The sequence continues at coordinate 752,685 of BMAU01019732.1, read as the reverse complement.
AATTCTTAACTTTCATTAACTTTAACTAAGTCGCTTAAACTGCCGCTTTTTTAAGCGTACGTGAATTATATTTACCGCTGGCTTATATCAGCTTTCTGGTACGTCTCGCAGCACGACGTCTTCACGAATCTATAATCTCCTTGAATCTTCTAGTAATACGTTTAAAGATACTGGCTCAATAGCCTACCATCATTTCTCTTGCTATATCGCAACTCTCGACTTAAATACCTTATCTAATTTAAATATCCCGTACCTCTTTTTGAAGTTGATTGGAAATAAACGCGAATTTATATTCCCCAGAAAGACGCCTAAGAAGATAAGTGGAAAGGTTCCGTACAGATTCGTCACAAGCAGAACTATAGAACAGCAAGGGAGTACAACTATACAGCAGAATTGCATGAAAATTAGTTAATGGCAGAATGAAATGATGGAAATTTTATCGTGGGGAAAAAATGAGTTTCAAAAACTACCCCTAGGTGGTGTATATCATAGCTTTATTGAGAACATGTAAATAATCTACAAAAGTTTACAAAACATGCTCGATATGCTGTCCACTATTGTCTGCTACCAATTGAAAGTATAACATTACATGTTCGACTGCTGAAAGTGGCATAAAATGGGAAATGTTACGCCCATGGCGTTCCATGCTTTCTTTAAGTTCGGATAGAGATACGATGGAATCACGGTAGACCATGGCTTTGAGGTATGAAGCGGCAAAGATTCAAGTCGAGGGATCTAGGAGGCCAGGCTGTAGGAAAATTCCGGTTGATGATTCTGTTGCCACCGAAATGGTGGTGGAGCACTTGTTTCACACAACGGGCAATGTGTGGAGGAACTCTACCTAGCATAAACACTGTGGTTGTATCACATCGTCTTGCCTGAAGAGCCGGAATAACGGATTGCTCTAACAATGAAGAGTATCGTTAACCGGCGATGATGCATGTTACAGGCCCTGTGGCGCTGTGCTTTTTGAAAGAAAAAACAGGACCCACAATGCAATAAAGTCACACCAAACCATTATATACGAAGAGTGTAATGGAATTAGTAGGAATTGAAGTGGGTTTGTACCAGCCCAAATACGGCAATTGTGCGTGTTAACTGCACCTTCCAGATGAAAGTGGGCCTAATCGGTTCACAAAACGTTCCATGGACATTCATCCTGAAGCTCAAATCACTCAAGAAACCGAAACACAGAAGTTTGTCGACTATCCAGATAATCTGGTAGAAGCTGCTGCACACACTGCGACAGTTTATAGCAGATGTTCCCAAACTTTTTTGTCTCATAGACCCCTTGACAAGCTTTTTGGTTTGGGGCAGACCCCTACTTATATACCCAATATTAAATTTTTGCAAATTCATCAACTTAAATGTCTTTTTGACAGCTGGTATAGAACTAATTACTTAAAAATATTTAAATTTCTAACTATAGTGTAGTGTTTAAAACTTAAGAAACCCATTTTAGTTAATGAAATTAAAGTTTAATTAATGCATATATAAAATAACTGTTACATAATTCAATACAATTTTCAATATTTGGCAAACAATTTTGTTGGTTTTAACCCTAATTATCTCCTCTGTTAATAATGCCCAGTCTTTTCTTTTTTGTTGTGGAGATTGGCAAACACGCTAAGAAACTCCTTCTCAATCGGAAAAGCAATTAAAAACTTTTCATATAATTTGGGATAGATAACAAATATATCTTCTTACAGACAAATTTGCTTACATCCATTTCTAAACTTTACTTTAAGATCTTCGTTAGTGCCTATTCCTAGTGCCTAATTCTTGCAATCTGACATTTGTTTCCTTAATATGACCACATGAATTCATTGCCTACTGTGATATAATCAAAACATTCCTAAACCTTAATTCTAAATCCAAGAAAGGGAACGTAGTATAAAGCGTCTTTTTCCTGGTAGATTGTATGTTACAATTGAGAAATTGGGAAAATTTGCGACATCCAATATTATACTCCTTTAGCTTAATTCTGACAAGAAACGCTGAAATGATGGCCCTTGTTTTAATAAAACTTAAAATTCTGTCACCTTGAAGCTGTAAATTATCCTCATTAAATTTATTAAATAAATAGGTAAATTCTGGTTTCCATTTGATTAAGGTATCCGACTAGATTGAAAAAGTGCTTTGTAGGTACTTGATGTTTGGTGTTGTTTGGGTCATTAGGGAAAAAAAGAAATTAATTATTGAGGAAGAAGACTAATACATAAAACTAGAGAGTTTTTTAAGTTCTTTTTATAGCATTTACTTTAACTAATTCGTTTTTTGAAGAATGAACTTTTCATGATAATTTGAGCACGAAAAACGGGATATCTTCTAAATAATCTAATCAAATGCAATGAAATTTATAGCATATATGCTATGGGCCCTTCAGAGTGTAACAGACCACATGTTTTAAGACAGCTACATTTAATCACATCTTACTGCCATTTTTAGCTTAGAACATGCAGTAATTTTGACGAAAAATCATGACCATCAAATTTAAATGATAATAAAATATTTATTTCTTTAACTATTTTTTATCCTGCGGTTTGTGACACTTCAGAGGGATCAAGAAGTAAATCAATGACGTTAAAATTGCATAATGGGCAATTTATTTTTATTTATCACGTTTTTCCTAACTTAAAAATTTTGCTAAATTTTCCTAAAAATAATTTTTTTTCAAAAAAAAAAGGGCAATACATGTTAGTTATTTAATGGTTGTGACTTTTTAAGCCTATTTATGTTCTTTAAAATAATAAAATTATTCAAAAAATCAATTTTTGAAAAATTTATCTCCGAACCTAGTCGGATACATTAAATTACCTTTTAAAATTAAAGTCACGATTTGGTTTAATGAAAGCCACTACTGTAGACCCCCATTTACATCTCATGGGCCCCCAAATTATTTTTTCGCTAACGTGGACCCCTTGCATGTCGTCATAGACCCCTGGGGGTCTATATAGACCACTTTTTGGGAATCACTGGTTTATAGGGATAGTAGCGTAGGACCTTTCGAAGAATCTTATGAACCGTGGAACGAGGTTGGACAACAGATGCTGCAATACGTCGAAAACTAGTACTGCCGATGGTTTGTGATCTGTCTTCCTCCACTTGCGTCGCTTCATCATCCACTACCTGTACTGCAACACACTTTCGTCTCCTTCCTGGCTGAACTCCCAATGTTCCCGTTGCTTTAAATTTCCTAATCATGTTTGTTAGTCCTTGACTACTGAGTGGACCTTTTTGTAAACGCTTCAAAAACCAAAATTTCCGCAAAGCTTCAGTAGCAGAGTCTCCGTTTTGATAAAATGTTTTATCCAGTATCGCACGTGCCTGGAGAGTCAACGTCATTTTCCTTGACTTGGAAACAAGTACGACTGCAGGTCTTACGGTCTTGGTATTTGGGCATATGGGTCGCTCGCGGACCCCAAATCCCATATCTGATGGTGAATTTGATTTTGAACGACGTTTTCGTTATCATGCTTGATATCGTGCTTCCTGATTGATCGAGCCAATCTTTGGGTTAATTCTCATGGATGTAGCAAAAGTTCAAGTAGAAGGAGAGCTGAAAGGCTGCATTGGTGCATGGTGACAGTGACTTTCATTGGCTGCCCGAGGAGTCTTAGAAATTGAAATAAGTCAAAAGAGGCGGGACTTGTCCAGTAGAGAAAACCGAAATGAAAAAATATTTAAAGTTATATATATTAAAAAGTGATTAGGTGTGCAATAAAAATGGCACTATAGAAATTTATAATTAAGGAGGATTATAGGAGTCAAGAAGTATTCTTCTTGGTCGCTTAGAGATTATATTTGGAGTATAATTAGGAAGATTGAAAGAGCATATTTACATTATTAGTCTGTAGAAGCGAATCAAAGAAATTTTTGGCAATATATTGGATATGGGATTTAAAGTTTTTGAGTATGACTGCAGTTCGCATCTCGCGTCTTTATATCTCATGGTTTTCAGCACGCGCACAGAATTATTATGAATACATTTAAAATATGCCAATAGTTTACATTACACAGCGCTATCTAGTGGTGGTTTTTGAAACACATTTTTTTTACTCGGTAAATTCCCATCATTTCATTTTACCATCACCCAATTTTCATGCAATTCTGCTGCATAGTTTTTGCTACAGACTGCTCGTAAATTTCTATATATATATATATATATATATATATATATATATATATATATATATATATATATAATTCAAGCACATACTTTTTGTATATATTAATTCTAACATCTGAATTCTTACTAACCCAAATGCAAATTAACATTCTCTTCTATACTGACGAAGAAATTCCCCAGGAATATTCTACTTACAATTAAATCTAAATTCTTTCTTTCCTTTGGAGACCAAAAGTGTGCTAGCCTGTGTTTTTATTTCTTACATTAAAATTAGAACAGATTACTCTAATTCGAATCATGCATTTTAAGTAATAAGAAAATTGTTTCAACTTACCAACTTATGGATGATAGATTGCATTGATATTTCTTTTAAAGTTTGAAGAGTAGTTGTTAGAAAGATATAAATGAAAATACGGTATTAAAGTTCACTAACTACAAGAGGATAGAAAAAAAAAAAGAAAAAGGAACAACATCATATATTGAACTGCACCAATCGAAAAAGCGAATCATCTGCGTTTAAAATTTATATGATAGCTATTAATAATCTTTATTAATATATATGTATATTTGTTTCTCAGTTTAAATAGCAATACTTGTACAATCGTTCCGACAGAGTTAAGGTCAAAATAAACTTAAATCTTTTTAAATGTGACACTCTTTAACTTACGTCATATCTAACAAATCATATATTCTTCATTGCGGCGAAAGAAAAAAGTTGACACTTGTTCCATTTTAAAAGAGGTTTCAAAAATAGACGTGCTTCAAAAGAAAAGTAAAGAAATATTTTTGTCATAATTCCTTTGACAACAATAAATTTGATTTCTACTTTTGTCTTCCTCTCCTTACTGATCAAACTTTGTCACTATAAATTCGTTGTTGCTTTGAGATATTCATTCAAATTTGAAAAATTATTGTATACAAGAATTTTTTTAATTATTTTTTTTTACTGGAATCAAGGCTTCATCTTTACATACAGATATCTTTAATAAAGTGAAATTTGAAACATATTCGGTGTAAGATAAAAGGAGAATAATTCAGTCATTCATATATATTTTTGTGTTTATTTTACTAAAATTATTCGTACAAATATGTAATTCAATCAATCAGTGTTCACATGTTCAGTTTTCTAAAAAATTACCGATGCAGAAAGAACTAAAATTTATAAACTCTGAATTATCGTAATCCCAGAACATTCTTCGTAATTTTGAATTAGTGTTAAATGACAAAGGCGCAACACTTTGGCAGGTACCTTTAAAGAACTTTTCCACAAAACGAATTCTAGAGAAAGTGATCTTAAGGGTTGCATTTCAAAAATAAAATTTCAAAAATTTATTTGCTTCTCTCCTTCTAATTTAGTCAGATCTTTTTTTTTTCACCTCTTAATTTTACTGATTTTTAAACAAACAAAAAAAAGTTTTAAAAATAATCCGCTTCTGAATGTATGACATATTTAATTTTAAAAAGTCTTACATGCAATGTTCTTATTAATTTTTGAAACAATTTTTCTCTTTTATGATCTAAATATGCTTACAATAAACAAAGAAAATTGATTGAGACAATTCAGATGATAAAAAAAAATCTTTAATTTTTTAAAAATGTTTATAGTCTTTGAAGAAAATTGTTCAAAAAAAAATCCGTCTAATTCTTCAAAATAAATGACTGTCTCAAAAAGCTACTATTACTTTTTTTAAATTCTAAGTTAATCAATTCTTTTCTCTCACATCTTACAAACTAACCTGAAACAATTGATTCTACTGAAGCATAATTTGACTATAAATATTAATCTAACTATTATGGAATTTCTTACGCACTTTTCTACAAGTTTCTTTTATAAAGTTATAATTGTACTAACTCTAATGTTAGAAAATCAATAAAAAAATCACAAATTTAAGAACTTTTGAATCCCTGATTCTAAGCAACCCAGAATTTTTTTCAAAAATATTGGTTGATGATTCCTAAAGTTTTTGACAGTAGGTAAACAATTGTAGGTAAAAAAATTCGATCAGTTATATTTTTTCTGTTGAGTCTGTCATGAGGATTCGGACAAATCAATCAGTCTAAATTTCTTTCGGAATTCATTTTAAAAATTTATATATATATATATATATATATAATTTTTTTAAATTTTTGCTCTATCTTTTTTTATATAAATCGGAATGCATTTAAGGATTTATTTGCCAACATATTACAACTAGTACAAAACATTTTAAAAAATTCTCCCTTGAAAATCTAATTGATTATACTAAGTATCTCAATAAAATAATAAAGAGTAACAAATATCTATAATTCAGTTTTTTTTCTCCGTTTTCTGATTTAATGAAATAAATGCATGCACTTTTTTTTTTTAAAGATATTCCTCTCGCTCTCCTCCAATAATTTTTTAGAGCGAATAAGTTTTAATTTGTTATGAATCAAAGTGTTAGTCTTGTTGCGGATAGTGAAAAAACTGTGTTGCGGCAATTTTATTTAAGATAGGCCTGTTAAATATTTGAGTAGTTCTTAATAAATATGTGGCATTTGTTTCTAAATGCTTGATTCTTGCGTTTGGCAATATTTTTGTTTTATAAAACTTATAATAACTTAGTTGAATTATGTACATTTTTCAGAGAGTATAAAAAGGAATTTATTCCCATAAGTAGGTATCTTTATTGTTTAAATTTTTACACCACACAATTGGATTTAATTATTCTAAATACCTTTTGACTGCTTTATGTTTAGTGCATTTCCTCTACTATGTTTTCTCAAAATATTATTTCATCTCGAACAAAAAAAAAAACATCAACTGTTGTACAGACTAATACTTTTTCTCATGATTAATAACTTTACAATTATGCAGATGATAGTAAAAAGAAAAAATAATGCATTTTTTTTGGAAATTTTGAAACAATATAATAATGGCATCACTGAGAAATGAGAAATAAAATACAGCACTGAAAACTGAAAGAAATAATAACTTTGTTTTCAATAAGAGAATTTTTCCTTTTTCACACACATCACATTTATAAATAATATCTTTAAGAATTATTTTGTTAAATCCCAAAATTTGGTAAGTTAAATTATAAAAATAAAAATAAATACAATATTATTAAGTTAATTAGGATTAATTAAGTAATTTATGGACACATAATTTTTACATAAAATTATGAAAAAGGATATATCGTGAAAAATAATATTATACTTACAACTTCAGACCGAACTGGTGATTGCATGTAATTATAATTTTAAGCCATTTTAACACAGATAAATACGATATATTTTTGCAACATGACTTTTCTTAATCACCTGATGGAAGTAAAAGAAATTTATTATTCAGGATATAATTATTGCACTTGTAACAGTGAAAAGATTTAAAAGTTTAATTCATATTGCACTTGTTATGTTACTCATTACAGTAAACGAGAGAATACAAACAAACGTGAAACCAGTACCTTATAAAACGTTATTATTATCCCCCTCCCAAATATTTATAATAAAACATATTAAATAATTTCTAAGAAAAATTTCATTTTTTAAATAAATTCTTAGTGTTACATCCATAGATTTATCATCTAAAACAGTTTTTTTCTTTTTTTTCTGTTTTACTGATTATTTTGAAAAACTGTTGAGATTTTTATGAAAAATTGAGAAAAATAACGATATTTTCTAATGAAAAAGTGAGATATATTAGCGGAAAATCCTTTGCGTATATATAATTTTTCGGCTTGGGTTTACTGAACATTAAATGAAATTGTTATTTATTTTTATTTTATTAACGCCAGATTCTGACTTTGCTGCAATATTTTAAAGTACATTTTCATTTCTGAGTGGCTTAATACTCTTTTTTGTTTAAGTTGTATTTTATTTTCTGTATTTTAGCATGAAGATTAAAAAAAAAACGTTTTACTTATGAGGAAAATTGAGTGTATATGTATATTCATTTCTTAAAAAATTTCAAAGACATTTCGTCCTTTAAAATGAACATATATATATGTATAAATTTATATATATGTGTATGTATATGTATATGATTATATATTGAAAAAATTCTTTTATATTGGATTATATATATATATATATATATATATATATATATATATATATATATATATATATATATATATATATATATATATCTTAACTTTGAAAATTTATACTAATATCAGAACATTTTACTGTTGGAAAATTGTTCCAAATTTGAATCCAGTTCTTAAATGGTAGACGAATGTAGTCTTCATAAAAATACATTTCTTACACACATTATTTTCCGTAAAAATTATTTTACAATTTTCGTGAACTCAGATTTTAATAATTCTCAAGATTGTATCCCATGTTAGAAAAATTGAATTTATTTATTATGAAAATCTTATTTTAAAATCATATAAAAATCTTTTTTGCTTGATCTTAGCTCTGCTAAGCAACATAAAAACATTCGTCAATTTTATTAAGACTTATCTTGACTTATTTTTCAGTTTATTTTATATATATATGTAAGTCAAGTTATATTTTTTCTTTTATAATTTCAACTTATTTTTGTGCCTCTTTTTTATTTATTTATTTGTCACTTTTATTCAAAATAGTTCACTTTAAGGAGAGAAAATTTATAAAAAGTCCTTTTCCTGTTAATATATATACATATATATACTGAAACATTTTGGAAAATGTAACATTTGCTCTTTCTCTAAAATTTAAACTTGTCATTCACATTCTTATTTTAAAGAGAGACAAAAAAATCATTTCTCAATATTTTTTTTTTAATCATAACTCATCTTTTCCTTATCATTCTCTTCCGGCAGCCTTCACGGTTCAATGGAGAATGAGATAAATTGTATGAGTAGGATCAATAATATTTGGAGCTTTTGAAAGCAACGAAAATAAGCTACTGCTCAAATGTTCAATTGTGGTAGATGTATTTAAAAGAAAATATGTTATTCGCAGTGAGATTCCTTTTTGTGTGTGTGTTTCGATTTGCATAATCATGCTAAAAAAAAACATCGCAAAACTGAACTTTGTAAAAATAAAAAAAATAAAAAAAAACTCAGCGCTACCCTCGGCGGGATTCGAACCCGCAATCCCCGGTTTAGGAGACCGATGCCTTATCCATTAGGCCACGAGGGCTCGACATCATTCACCCTTTTAAAGTTCTGGTCGATTGCGAAAGCTAACTGAACTTTGGTATTACCGGTTTTTTCTCCGTGCGGACGTTAATCCAGTGGAAGAGGAAGGTCAAATGAAAATCGTTACTTTTTAAAAATATTTCTCAAATATATGTTGTTCTTTAAGGTAGAGAATAACTATTTTTCCACACACTCATGCCTGAAAAATTTAGTTTAAAACTGCTCACCAATGATATAATCATGATGTAATTTTAGTAAGCAGAAAAATGAAAAGATGGGAAGTGATTTGAAACCCAAATAACGGCAATAGCATTACCATTGTGTTTATTACTAAAATCTGGTTACTTACAATTTTTTTTTTTTTTTTTGACTGTATAAAAAAGGCTTTTATGACTTAACAATGTTAACGCTTTGTGATATTGCGGCTCTTTTAGTTGTATTTCGAGTCATCTTTGAAATGGACGATTATAAAAATAAAAATTACTGTTTTAACCATTAATTAAAAGAAAGTTATAAGTGATTTTATAATGTAAAATAAATAACAATTAAAATACGAAAGCCCTAGAATTTTTAGTACGGAATGAGTTGGGGATTTATACTTTTATAAATTAAACAATTTTAATTATGAGTAGAGTTTAAATCTAATAACAATATATATTCCACCAGTTTACATTTTTATAATATTCACTCAGAAATGCATTACTTATATAAATAATTAAATATCGCGAGAATTCATATTGTAAATGTTTTCACATTTTTTGAAGGAGAAATAAGTAATAAGTAGTTATATATATATATATATATATATATATATATATATATATATATATTCAGTGGTGGCAAAAAGTTCTGAACACACTCAATTTTTTGTTTAGAATTCATATTTGACTTTATTAATTATCGTACTACATTATGAAATTATCATACTATTTTAACTATTGTTATTGTTTCTAATGTATTTTTTCATGCTGATTTCAAATCTGTGTTTGCAGAATTCATATAGAGTATTTATAAATATTTTGAAAAAAAACATGATAATATAAGCACAAGGCATTTGTAATAATAAATTATTGTTTTTTTTCTTTCAAGTAATAAAATGCTCAATTTTTCCAAGGAATTAGAGAACAGTAGTGATGAAAGATTGAAAAAAGAACGTGTAGAATATTTTAGAGTATTAAAATTATTTAGTGTATTATATTATTGCAATGTGATGTGTACGGGTGGGTAAATTTTCCTTCCTGTGTTATAATGGGAGATGTAAAACAATATTTTTGAATGAAAAATGTTATTCTATGCGACAAATTGCTACTAAAGTATTATGTGAACTTCCTACTATCGTAAGAACGCTGAAATATATTCTGAAAGAAATTCTATTGCGAACAGGAAGTGATCTGGACTATCCGAGAAAAACAATTTTATCGGAAGACTTCATTTTAAATAAATGGCTTACTTCACCACAAATTTTTAAATAATGGATTTTGACATCGAATGAGAATGTGTGCCCACACGAGCTGTGATAAGAAAACAGCTGACAATTGGATTACGAGCGTTCAAAGAGAGCTCGCCTAAAACAAATACAGACTGATTAGCGTAGGCCAGGGATGGCGAACCAATGGCACGCGGCACAATATTTTGGGCACGTCACCAATCAAAGCGGTTTGCATTTTAGCTCAAAATAACCAATTCACTAAGAAGTATTAGATGTACATGAAAAACCAGACGAAGAAAAAGTTATTAAAGAATTTATTTCCGTTATTGATTCTTCAATCAAGGATTTTCCAGCGTGATTTTCTCTTTTCAAAAAATTATAGGAAACTCTCAAGTTTATCATTTACCCTGATATGACTTCATTTGATAAACTGAACTTGCCCCAACTGGATTGGTTGGAGATTGTAGAATTTTTTTGAAATGAAACTGATTGATTTCCAGTCTTGTTCAATATAGACTCAAAAATTTATTGAAACAAGAAAAAGTTGGAATTGATTGAAACAGAAATATTAACAAGCCATGTAAGTAAAAATGCTAATAACGAAATTTTGAAAATATGGATTTGAATTCGATTCCAGACACATCTGTTTGAAGAATCTGGCTCATGCTGTTTTAACCTATGCCTGCTAGTCATTATTTTCAAAGATGAAAGCATTAAAGACTCGCTTTAAATTTGAATTACACGAATAGCTAAAACATTTACTATTATACAGTATAAAATGTATGCTTTCGTAGTAGATAAAGAGTTTTGAGTTGTTGTTATTTAGTTATTCAGATAATCGCAAGTCAAAAAAATTTACGGCACGTGTGTACCTCATTAAACGTTGATCTATAAAGGTTCATCGTTGATCTATAAAGGAACCTTCACTGTGGACTGTTAAAGACATAGAAAAGGTAATATTTAGTGATGAAAGTCAGTTTTGCATTTCATGTAACAAAAACAGCGACTATGTAAGACGACACACTCATAAAGAATTCAGCCATCAGTGTTTAAAGCCCACATTAAAGCATCCGACGAAAGTAAGGATATGGGGCAACATGTCTTCTCGTGTTGTTAGAAGACTTCACATCGTGAGAAGAACAGGAAAAACCGAGGAATACTGGAAAATATTACAGAATAATACAAAATAAATTGCTAGCAACAGCGGGAAATCTTTTTGGAGATCAATCACGGATTTTTCAGAACAATAATGCCCCATTTCACCTTGTAAATGTAGTCTAGAAATTGTTCGAAGACAATATTATGAGTAGAATGAGCTGACCGGGACAGTCACCAGATCTTAATTCTATAGAGAACCTACGGCATAAAATTCGGTATGATATTTCGAAGAAAAGCCTTCAAACAAACTTCAGTTAATTAAAACATTTGAAGTTCTTTTTTTCCTGCCATGTGATCATAAAAAAGCTGCTTGTGAAATTGGTGTATTCCATGCCAGTAAGATATAAAGCCGTAATTAAAGGAAACGGCTGGCCTATAAATTATTGATATTCAAATATGTAATTTTCAAAATGTATGCTAAAAGGATCGTACTTGTAAAGAGTTTTGGTGTTATTCTATTACGCATAATACTTTTTTTCTAAATTGTGCTATCCTGTACCACACATTTTTGTGTCCAGACAGCTGCACTACAAAAAATATTCGTTGTGTTGAAAAACTAGAAACAGATTTGAAACCAGCATAAAAAATACCTTAGAATCAATACAAATATTTAAGATAGTACGATAATTTCATAACAAAAGTCAATCACAAAAATTCGACAAAAAAAAAATGAGTGTGTTCAGGACATTTTGCCACTACTGTATACATATATATATATAATCCAAAATATAAAATCAATATATATAAACATATATACATACATACACACATATATATATATATATATATATATATATATATATATATATATAAACAAATATATAAACGAAAATATAAAAATAAACAGATAGTTATATAAACCTAAGATAACTATAAATAGGAAGAAGGCACAGTAGTATAATGACAAACTCCTGGCCTTAGGAACCAGGATTGCAGGTATATATATATATATACCTCTGCTATATATATATATATATATATATATATAGTATAATAAAATAAAATAAAAATGAAGAAGTACTAAAACCTACAGTGCTAAAGAAGGAAGAAATTGGAATTCACCAGACACAACAAATGTAGACACAAAAAAAGTCTTGGATACAAATAGTTATAAGCCCAAGTATAACTGGTCAGAACATTAAGAAATATTAGCCACTGTAGTACAATTGTAAACTCTTGGTCTTAGGAACAAAGAATGCAGATTTAATAGAAAAATACATATATATCTCATTCTGTATATATCTATATATACGTACATACATAACAGCATCTATTAATCAACACCTAAAAATGTTCAAAGCTTTTTTGAAGTATCAAAAGCTTCAAAAGAAATGCACTTGTTCTGATTTGCAAAATATACGAGCTTGTACCGAATTTTTTAAGAGAGAATAATTACTTCAAATATCCAAAGCAGTGCATTCCATTTAACAAACATTCTCCCATCCAGTCTCGAGCAGAAGAACAAAATCTATTTAGGTCTCTCAAACTTTTCCTTTCTTAATGATAATCAATAGCCACGTTACATATTTTACTCTGAAAAATAATTGAACGTATCAGGGATGTAAAAGTTAGTGACACCCAAACTTGCATAATTCTTAATCAAACGTTCTAATTCTTTTGGGCATTGTGTATCTTTCCTTAAAAAAAATGACGAAAGAAAACTATTGTTAAACTGAAGATTTCTCCAGGAAGAAAACAAAGAAGAAAAAACTGTTGATTTACAAAATCTAAGAATTCTGGGTTTCGTTGCATATATTAGAGTTCATATTCTTTCACCCTTCAACTTATTAGCATATTATATTCGCTGTATAATTAATAAGATCGACGCGGTGTTTGAATAAACAGTGCATAATGCATGAAGCGGTGTCATTTCCTCCGACACCGTGTTTGATTAAATTTGTTTGATTGTCTCTCTCTCTTGGAATTGTACCTCAAACGCCGACTAATTAAATTGTTCGCACTTGGTTTAGCACTCGTTGCACGTATGCAGAATGACGTCATCACAATATATGATCCCAGAGTTGAGGTTTTAATGTAGAAAAGGAAGATTTTTCACATTCTGCAAATTTTTCCAGTTGCCGTTGTTCAACAATAAAATTAACACATAGAATTCGAGTTGCATAATTCCAACACTTGTTAAATGTGTTGTTCATTTCTTGTGTAAACTTTACTTGTATTACTTCAAAAAAATAATCTTTTCAATGTGTTTAATGGCGTATTTCTCATCTCTCAACTTATTTTTTCTCTTACAAAAGTACATAATAAAATAGGCTTACAACTTTTTTCCCTTCATTTTTAATGCAACAATTTTTTCCAATAAATAGTTTTAACAGGTAAAATAATTTATGTGTAATTTTATAGTTTAAAATAACATTAGAATATCCTATTAATTTAAAACAGAAAATAATAAGGGCATACAGTAGAGTCTCGAAAACTCGGCCTAATGTTGACGGAAGGGTGGCCGAGTTTGTGAAAATACCGGGTTATCGATAATGGGATTTAAAAAAAGAATTAGTGCGAGAGTGTTTTCCCAGAAAATATTGTACTGTACTTGTATGTATTGTTTTCTTGAGAATACAAGAGAAAATAAACTGCCCAAATACCTTAAACAAAGGAAAAATACATACTTTATGAAGGCATAGGGCTTTTACAACATGAAATTGAAAATTAATGAATACACATAGTAAACATTAATTTACCTGATCAAATACACTTCAGAAAAATACTTTATGTAGGGATACAGCTGTCTATAATGAAAATTAAGTAGCGTACTTTGCAAAAACTGGTTACTTTTTTTAAAGAAATGCGTTATGTCTTGTCTTCCGTGCTGCACTCAGCGTTTTGCTGCTTCATCACGAAGATGACAAAGGAACAATAAGACTGAGTTATCCGGCCTGCCTGATTATCGAGTACCGAGTTTTTGGGACTCTACTATATTAATGTTAATAAAACAGGTTTACTCTTAAAAGTCTAATTTTAGCTGAAAATGCTTTGTATATCAAATAAATCACAAAAGAAAAATTTATTAATTAAAGAAAAAGAAAAGCAATGGGGTACATGTAATTATTAAATCCCATGTACAATTTATCATTGTATGTATTTTTTTTTCATGGTTTTTGATGGCATTGATTAAATATGCGTGTTGTACGGGATGTTTTACTTCAGTAATGCTTTCAAATAGAGTTTGTGTAAATTTATGAGTTGTTTACCTGAAATTTTAAGCATACTAAAATTGTTGTATATAGTTAGTATTCAATTGAGAATACTTTGGCTTAAATTGGCCATTTTGGCTTAAATGGTGATTTTTTTCCCTAATTTCGAAGATAGGAAATAATCGTCTATAGCGTCAATTAAAAATATGTTCTTTTATGTGCGCAATATAGAAGGAAAATCGGAACGACTAAATATCTTCAATTGAATGCCCCCTTTTTTCTTTCTTTTTACCACAGAAAATACAGACCAAGACCACCAACAGAAAGCGAAAACGAAACGAGTTCGAACCACGTTCACGGAGGAACAGCTTCAAGTCTTGCAAGCCAATTTCAACCTCGATTCGAATCCGGATGGCCAGGACTTAGAAAGAATAGCCCAAATTACTGGACTTAGTAAAAGAGTAACTCAAGTATGGTTCCAAAATTCAAGGGCGCGACAGAAAAAATATCTAAATAACCAAGCCAAGAAAGCTAACGGTATGTTTCAGCTTTCTATAAATTCCAATTCAATATTTCATTTAAATTAAATGAGAATTACAATTTGAGTTATTTGTGTCATTAAACCTAAAACGATTACAATGATGTTAATATTAAGTATTTTAATGGAAAATAAAATCTTATGCATATCTTCAAAGGCAAAGAAACATTATTTAAATCCAAATTCATCTCAAACGACATGATTAGAACTCGACATCAAAATAAATCAATTTACTTTCAACTAATGTGTATAGCAAAACCTCTCTCACATAAATTGATTGAGACCAAGTTAACGTTCTTATGTTAGTATTTGATTCTAAATGTTACTTTTAGATAACCCAACTGTTGCATTATTCCTTTGATAATGAGAGAAGATGTTATTTGAAAATATTTTATCCGTTAATAGTCTTGAAAAATAAATACAATTAATTGAATTTTTATTTTAAAATTATTTACTTAGAGCCTCACAAAAAAAAAAATCTAAAATGAAGATTAGTTTGACGCGATATCGATTGTTTTTACCATTATACTTTTATTTTGGAATGTTCTTCATAATCAAAATATGTGCTAAATATTTTTCCCCCTCTAAGATGTTTTTCCCTCCCTGTTCTCGAAATATATTTGAAGTAATGGAAACGCCTACTCGTAAAGCTATCGTTGCTAAAATGAGCGACGCAAAACAAAAATTATGTACAGGGTGAAAAGGACATAAATGGTTGAGTTTTCACTGCACATGTCTTAAAATGTGCTCTTTTGACCATTTAAAATATGACCATCTATAATGCAGAATCATGAATATTTTTATGTAATAATTTGACCTAACATGTAATAAATTAAAATAATAATCATTTTAATATGTAATAAAGAGACTCACTGGCGTAGCAAGTTCTGAGTGGGCCCTGTATCAAAATTCTTTCGGGGGCCCCTTTTAGAAATGGGAGTTTCGTACATGGGACTGTTGATAACATTTTACTATTTTGTACTTGTATATGTAGGAGCCCCAGTTGCTTGGGGGCCTCGTATCATTGATACGACTGATAGGGTGGTAGCTAAACCCTCCCCCTTGAATAGACTGTATATATGTATTTTAGTAAGTAATAATATATTCAATTTTATTCGCTTATTTCTATGGTTTTAAATTTTTACTTATGCATCTCTCATGAGAGTTCCTATAAATTGTTATTAAAAAACTTCTAAATTATTCAATTGCAATGAAATTAAAAATTGTTCTAATTGTAAAGTTAATTATTATATTTGAATGAAATAGGAAACGATGTGTATGATAAAAAAAATATGAATCCGGAAACTTTTTCACCCTTACATCAAAAAATAATTTTATCGCCTATATTTCTTTGGTGAACTCTTTTAAACAAGCACGCAAACTTATTTCTTAAAAGAAATTTCTAAAATGATGAATTGATGTGTGTGGTAAATGATACACATATTATTCTTACAAACACACATACAATAAAAAATAAATACTAACTTAATTGTAGGTGTATGTTATTTTAAAATATGACAATACGGTTATAAATTTCTTCCATTTACATAGAAAATTACTGAAAACGTTATCTCACACATGAGAGTATATATTTATATAAAAAAATATTTCAAACGACTCTTTTGGGGTAATATATTTTAGAGAATTCCCGATTTTTTCCCACCGAGTTCACGGACAATCGGCAAGACCATCCATTAGTTACGCCATCTATCGAATAGAGTCGAAACTATTTGCTGAAAAGCCAAATGCAATTTAAGAATATGAGATCGAAACTTCTTTTAAAAGAAAATATTTTTCTTAAAAACTATATTCTTTCATGTAAATAACAATTAGAGAGTAATTTATAATAAATGCTATTACTTTCCTTTATATTAAAAAGTCAAAAAAAGTATTAAAGCTTTAAGCTTGGAAAACGAAATATGTTCATTCACGTTATAGCAAAAGAAAATATTAAAAAATTAGTCTTAGTATTAAAATAACTAAAAATTCATGCAAAACCTTTTAAAATCCACATAATTTACTTCAGGATATGATTAACATCAAATCATCTTTAGAGAAGCGGATAGAATGTCAACAAATAATAGCATATAAGGTTTACATTAAGAAGAGTTCTAGATCTACTTGCTATATAATAAGCGAATTCATTTCATCCCAGCAGAAGCAAAGAACAATAATTAAACTATGGTCACTTAGACTGTTCTGATAGACTAAAGGGATTTTTTCAATTTTGTTTGCTTTAGTAAGGCCAGAAAACTCCCTTTATAGTCAGTGGCGTGACGGAGAATAATAGCGCCTCCCTGCCAGTGGACGTCGGCGAAGTTATGGTTCGCGAGGCCTCCTTTTTTCCCAGTCAAGAAAACGTTAAATTACATAAGCCGAATTATAGTTAAACTAATGTATGAGTAAACGAGATTTATTGCTAATAAAATGATGACTAAAATTACACAAATAGAAATTAAAAGAGACGAATTTTTCGGTTTTGGCCTCACTGCACTTTTTCAGGATTATGCCATAGCTAACACTAGCCGCTATTTCAGCTTCAATTGATAGAACTGATAACGCTGATAGTCTCTCTTGACTCATCGTGCTTCTCAAGTAGGTCTTAATCAATTTTTTAACTTTGAGAAGCTTCTCTCACCGGAAGCTGTACTGACGGGAACTGTGAGCATGATTCTAATTGTTATATAAACATTTGGATATATTTCTTCCAAATTACTTTCTAAAATGTACTGAATGAATTGTTTCGCGTCGTTGATAGAGTCTAGTAAATTCGTTTTTAAAAGTTGGAGTTCTTCATATATTAGTTCGAAAGGCTGAATGTCGCTGTTTTCGCCTTCCCGAAGTATTGTACCTATATCATTACAATACTTGAGAAGGTCTTCTTTTGATATAGAATTTAAAAAACTGATATCATAAATAAAACCAAATTGCTCAAAATATTCATTGCGCGCTTTAAATCGGCATTCGGTGTCGACTATAATAGCATCAATCATTGTGTTAAAAAAGTTAACTCTGTACTGCATTTCAAAAGGTTGAAATAGGTTCATCAATATGTTCATAACCGAACATTCGTTTTTTCCTGGCTGTTCTTTTTCTTTAAATTGAGACTCAATTTCGAAAGTACTTTTCTCTACAAATAATCGAGCTTGTGCAACACTATTGTCAAATCCTGTATTACGGAATTCTTGAATCCAGCTGCAAAATGACCGTAAAGTATCAATAGCGACTTTCAAGTTGACTTGAACCGATTGCCATAGTTTGCTTATATTGTTCACACGTAATAAAACCTCGTACCATACGTGCATCGCAACAATAAACTCAAAACTGAACATTTCATTCAAGACTGCGTCACAGTCGCTTAGAGTTTCAGAATCATCACTTTTATCTTTCAGCTCATTCACGCATTCAATAACATCATCAAATTGCAAAAATATTGCTTTTACTGCTCCGATTCTACTTTCCCACCGTGTTTCAGACAGAGGTTTTAATGTCAATTTTAGTTTAGTTTTTACACTATCCCAACGCTTACTTGACTTTAAAAACAGCACATAGATTTTATTGATGAAGCCAAAAAAACGTTTTGGCTGTTGCAGAAGTGTTAGCTGCATCAATCAAAAGCAAATTCCAACTGTGGCATCCGCACGGCGTGAAGAATGCTCTTGGGTTTATATTGAGTATTCTCGTTCTGACACCTTTATTAATACCGACCACATTGGCGCCATTATCATATCCATGTCCTCGACAGTTTTGGATATCTAGATCATTTCTTTCCAGTTCTTGTAATATTGAATTTGTTATATATTCTCCCATTGTTTCTGCGAAGGCAATAAACCCAACAAAATGTTCCTCTATTGCTCCAGTTGAGAAATTGCAAAATCTTAATATTATTGGCATTTGTTCAACGCGGCTGACCTCCCTGGTATAATCGAGCAAGAAGGCGTAGTATTTTGCTTGTTTAACTCTGTGTATAATTTCTTCAACAACTGATTTAGACATTAATGCAATTAATTCATTTTGGAAGTCGTGGCTCAGATAATGTTCAGTAAGTTGATTTTCATTAATACATTGCATGTGCTCTCGTAGGGTCAGATCATATTTCGATAACAACTCAAATAAATCTATAAAATTGCCACTGTGTCTGCCATCGTTCAATTTAAGGGATTCTCGATGAGCTCTAAATGATAAATTGTGTGAGGCTAAGTAGTTTATTATATCAATCATTCTTTCAAACAAATTATAGCAGTACTTTTGCGATTCCTTAATCAATCTCTCGTTATCCTTTTCTATTGTTTTTCCGTGTTTGATTCCTTTATAGAATTCCATCCATTTAATCATGCATTCCATGTGTCCTTGACTTTGTTCATGTCTTTGCAATATCCGACTCAATCTTTCCAGTCACAACATCCTTCTTTTACCACCTGTGTCTACAAATGTGAAAAAAGTCTACATGGAAAGCAGTAAACTTTATCTTGAAAAATGGAGTAAACTAACCATCTGCGATGTTGCTAAGTTGTTTAGTTTCCATAGTGTTGCCAGACGATTCTGGATAATGCCCGTAAAGTACTAATCACTCTCTTTACTCGTGCAACTGTATGAAAATAAATAAAAATGAATAAATAAATTTTAAATAATTAAATACTTTACGAGGCCCCCTCAAGCGCGAGGCCGTCGGCGGTCGCCGACGTAGCCGACGCCTAACGCCACCACTGCTCCCTGCAAAGTTAAGTTTGGGGCCCCAAGCCGGATCTTATAAGTGATTGCAAAACAATAGCATCAGACTTTGGACCCCCTAGAGTCCTGCCCCCTCCCACGTGTACACTACACCACTGTTTATAGAGCATTTCCAAGTGCACACTGAGGGCTACGGTAGCCCAGTGGTCAAGATATCGGATCATGGCAGGCATGTCATGAGTTCGAGCCCAGTACCACTAAAGACCCGCCATGTAGGGAAGCGATGCACGTTAAATCTGTCGAGAGCTGAAATGTCCTCCCGTTGGTGTGGTGTGGTAGTTATGAGAGAGGGGTGCCAGCTCAGGTGTCGTTCATGTCACTTGACCATCGTTTAAAATTACGTGGTCCGTCGCAAAAATCCCTCGTGTAACTGTGAACAGTGCGACGTTAATATTCATTCATTCATTCACTCCAAGTGCACACTATAGTGCAATTCACTTTATAGTGCTCTCCAAGTCTGCGTTACTTATACTCCATTCCTGCGATAAGTTAAGCGCTGTTCCAATGATGGGGTCACCTGAGACTGTAGTATGGAAATTTCAAATTCCAATGCTTCAAAAAGTCCCTTTCGGGGCGTTTCGATTTTTTGAAGAGGCCGCGATAACCGAGTGGTAATGGTCGTGAACCATGGGTTCTCTCAAACGACTCATGTTTGAATCTGGTTCCACAAAAGACCCGTTATGTCAAGGGGCTGATAAATACTAAATCTGTTGAGGCCCAAAATCCTCCCTTGGTGCAGTGTGAACATTCAGAGAGGGTAGTGCCCTGGCGTAGCTAGTTCTGAGTGGGCCCCATTTCAAAACTCCTTCGGGGCCCTTTTTTAGAAATAAAAGGCCTGTTAGTGGTATTGTAGTTACACATGTTGGACCCCCTGTAGCTTGGGGGCCCCATATCATTGATACGGCTGATACGGAGGTAACTACGCCCCTGGGGTAGTGCCAGCTCAGGTGTCGTAATTGTCTCCTGACCGAGGTTCAAAATTAAGAAGTCCACGTGTTGCTTCAGAATGTGACGTAAATTAAAATCAAGTCAAAATTCATTTTTAGCTTACGCGAAATTTGAATACTTTTTCAATTTTTAGCTTGAATTATGGGAATTACAATCTAACGATAATCTCAGACAATTGTTCCACAATATTCCAAAATTTGAAATTTTCAAATCTTTTTGTGACAAAATTCCTAAATTTTGATGTCTCAAGCCCAAAAATTGAATGCTTTGTTTGCTTCATCCTATGCATATAAAATGATGTTTTCTATTATAAAATTTCGAAAAAGTTTTTTTTAGAAGTAAACTGATAAACAAACCTTTAACATCATTTTCTGAATTAGTAAATATCACTTTAAAAACCAGAATTAATTTTTTTTAGAAAGGCAATCATTGCTTCTTTAATCATATACACATTAAAGAAATTTTGATACATACTTTTCTGAGTCTTCATTCTATTTTTATAGTAAATTTTAATGAATTTTTGACCGTTCCTAAAAAGTTTAGCCGACACTGCGCCTTTCCCCCCTTGGTTGCCAAAAATAAATATTAAAAAAGTCGTAGAAGGGACAAATTTTTTCTCTTAGAGACCAAATATATTCAATCCTCAAAACTGCAATGACCCATAACTGAAATAAAAAGCTGCATTATAAATATTTAATTCATGTATCCTATTATATAAATAAAAACACACATGGGATATTTTTCGTAGAAAGTTCTTTAAATTTTTTTAACTGAATTCGAGATCGCAATACCCATTTTTTTTTATCATTTCAAGAAACGGAGATATTGAATTTACTTTAGGTAAATTGTCAAATGTGTATATATATATATATATATATATATATATATATATGCATAGCATTTATGTGCGAAATTAAAGTTAAACATTTCTAACCAAATGGGTTCACTAATTGTTTCAAAATTTTAAGAAAAATCATATAAAATTCTGATAAGAGATCCCTTTTGAATCGTTGTCAAATAAAATCCTATTGCGTTTTATTCCATAATTAAGTAATACAAATAGGAGAATGACGCTTATTAGGGTAAACATTTTGAAAAAGACTACGTTTGAGTATTAGCTATATCAGTAGCGCACACAGGAATTTTTCAAGGGGGGTCTGGGGTCGAAAGTTTATCATTCTTGTATCATGCTCCTTTTGATTGTGTCGATTTTCGGGAACAAAACACAGTAAAAACTAATTATTAAATAAATAATTAGCATTAATTAATAAAATTAATCATTAATAACAAATATTTAAATTTTACGTACTACATACTTAGAATTATAATCAATCGGAAAAAAAATCAAGAGCTTTAGGAAGGGGGGGGGGTATGTGTGTTGTGTGAAAACGGTTGATAAATTTAAGGTGAAGTGCCCCAATCCGATCCCAATCCCTTCATCCTCCATATAAAGATAAATAGGCATTTTTATGAATAGCCAAAGAGAGAGAGTTGCATTTAAATTTAAATGAATCTCACTTTTTTAAGGATCACTTTTTTGTTTGCTTTAATTCAAACAACTAAATAAAATTAAAATTTTATGAAAAGGAAGAGAATTCCATTCATATTTTGCAACGACTTTTGCTACTTGTTAATTAACTACCGACTTGAAATAAAATAATTACTCAGACATCAAAAATGTAACCATAATGAACTTGAGCATTAGATAATTACTCAAGTTAAAATCTGATTTAATTAATAGAATGGACTACCTCTTTGAACGTTATAATTCTAAATCTCTATAGTTAATAATCTTCATTTTGTTATAACAGAATAAAATGAAGGTTTAGCATTATTAAATTTTTAGCTATTAGAATATTATAAATAATTTTACGTATTTTGTGAAAAAAAAATTAAAAGATTTACTGTTCTGCTGCTGTATATTAAGAAAAATAGAAGTATGTCTTAAGGTATTCGACTATACGTTCGGAACCGTGATTTTAAAAAAGCGCATAAATAGATAATTTCCATGATATTTAGTGTCACTTGGATTAGAATACACGTATAAAATTGTTTTAAGGACATTTTGACAAAAACAATTTATTTAAATGCAATAATATTTAGGCAAAAAATTACTTAGACTAACCTTTTTCAAAATGTTCTCCTTTTGTGAAAAATGCTTCTTTTATAATAATATTTTGCGTAATTCTTTTATAATAATATTAATTTTTTACTGTAATAGTATTCTTAAAACAATTTTATATACATTTTCTAATCTAAGTGACACTAAATATCATAAATATAGGGTGTTTTTTTTAGAGGTATAGAACTTTAAATTGCAATAAAACAACGATGTATTATTCGATTGACATGAATTTTTTTTCGAAAGATAATCTTGTGGCATTACATTTTAAATATGATCAAGCAAGGCGTAGATTCGTCGAATGGGCCCAAAACGAGATTGCCGTTGTCCATAAGCGAATTTTGTTTAGCGATGAAGCGCGCTTCTGGTTGAATGTCTACGTCAACAAACAAAACTGCCGCATTTGGAGTGAAGCTAATCCACAAGTGTATGTCGAAACACCGTTACATCCAGAAAAACTGACTGTTTGGTGCGCTTTATGGACTGGTGGAATCATTGGTCCGTACTTCTTCAAAAACGATGATGGCCACAACGTTACAGTCAATGGTGATCGGTATAGAGCCATGATTACTAACTTTTTCATTCCTGAATTGAACAATCATGATGTCCAGAAGCTGTGGTTCCAACAAGACGGCGCAACATGTCACACAGCTCGTGCCACAATCGATTTATTGAAAGACACGTTTGGTGACCGCCTAATTTCACATTTTGGACCTGTGAATTGGCCTCCAAGATCTTGTGATTTAACACCGCTAGACTATTTTCTGTGAAGCTATGTAAAGTCATTGGTCTATGCGGATAAGCCACAAACGCTTGACCATTTGGAAGACAACATTCGCAGTGTTATTGCCGATATACGGCCACAAATGTTGGAAAAAGTCATCGAAAATTGGACGTCCAGATTGGACTACATCCGAGCCAGCCGTGGCAATCATATGCCAGAAATCATATTTAAAATGTAATGCTACAAGATTATCTTTCGAATAAAAAAAATCATGTCAATCGAATAATACATCGTTGTTTTATTGCAATTTAAAGTTCTATACCTCTAAAAAAACACCCTGCTTTTGCAAAATCACGGTTCCGAACGTAGTCGGATACCTTAAGAAAACTTACCGTTATTCCGAAAGTGCCTCTGCTTTATGTAGTTTCATAAAAATTGATATTATGTTTCACTAATTATGCCAAGATATGATACATCGATAAATGTTGATTTTGTGCTGAAAAGGTTTGAAAAAAAGTTTGCTTTGTGAGAAGTGCAAATTATTTATTTTAAACAATACATTTAAGAAATTCATATCGAAAGGAACTGCTGTTGATAAATACAATTATGTCAAATACACATAATCTGAATCGAAGAAAAAGACGGATGTGGGATGTGGCGGAGGGGGAGAAGGAAAAAAACCGATGTAAAATATCTTACTTTCAAAGAGAGAGAAACCAACTCTCTTTTTCGATTTCCCCCACCTCTTACCACTTGAGGAAAAACTTGTCAAGAGAAAAAATGATGATGAATTAAGTAGCCCCAAATCGCTTTATCAGCTGAGACACCTGAATTCATTTTAAAGAGTAGAACTTGAACAACTTAAGCCGTCCATTTAAAGGATGAACCGACAATAACAAAAACACTTCTTTAGTTCTT
Organism: Trichonephila clavipes; assembly: GCA_019973935.1. Classification (NCBI taxonomy): domain Eukaryota; kingdom Metazoa; phylum Arthropoda; class Arachnida; order Araneae; family Nephilidae; genus Trichonephila; species Trichonephila clavipes. The sequence goes on along the minus strand of BMAU01019732.1, from coordinate 727,743 downwards.
TTTTTTTTATATTTTGAATTTCACTTTTTCTCTCTGTTTTTTTGTTTCAGCAATCTCAATGCCCTCGATGACGGCTGCGACATCCTGTCCGGGTTGTGGAATGTTGTACTGTCTATGCTCCCACCCGACTTTGCAGCTAAACATGAGTCAGGTGGCGTGACTGTACAATCCTGACATGGTGGTACCGGTGACCTCTGACTTATACATACTTCATCATCGCCAGGGTGGTCATCGCGTACAGTCCGGTGACTAAATGAAAAGAGAAAGAAGAAATATATATATATATATGCATTCTCCCCAGCATTTTCCTCTAGACGATTATCCAAAATCCTATTGGATACGCCAATCGAGTGTTGGGGAGCAAAGGACTTATAGGTGGCGAGCTTTCTCAACTTCATACCAATGCCATCAAGCGCAAAGTTTTTTGGCTTCATAAATGTGCCAAATGTGTACGACTCTGATTAGTGAGATTTATTTTCTCTCTTTTTTTTTTTTCATAACCAAGAGCAAAGCAATAAGAAAAACAGACATTTTCTTCTGCACTACAAGGTGAAAAATACAACCTCATTTGCATGTGGTTTTCAGAGTAAAGTTAAAGGATATAAATGGTTTGGGTTATTTTTATAATTCTACCAACGTGATAGGACTTAAAGATCTAAATTAAAATATCTTGGATCATCTGATCTAAAATAGTATTAACAATTATTAGGTTCACAAATTTAAAAGAACGCAATTTTTTGTACAATGTGTACTAGACAAAACAAGAGTTCCTGAAAAATATCGCGAGTTAATTGATAAATTCATTGTTTTAAAGTTTAGTACGTTTTTCGAATACATAATTGAAGCTTAAAGTTTTGAGATATTTGAAAAAATCGTAATAACTATAATTAATATTAATTCTGAAATTAAGATAATTTAATGCAAAGCTTATAAATAAATTCTTAAAGGTAATGTTTATTGCCCCAAAGTAAAGAACTAAAATGCGACTATATATAAGCATATTCGTAAATATTACAAAATTTGGCAGTATCCCAAATTTATTGAGAACTCGAAGTTCTTTAATTCTCATTTTAAATACAAACAATTCAACTCCATTTCATTTTCATTCATAATTCTTTTATTAATTATTTTACACAGTCAAGAAAGTTTTGACTTGTAGTTTAAACAGTTAAAAGTAAACTTTAAATTATATAAGTGAATAAAGAAGGATATCTTACTGTTAGAATACTTCTCCCCCCCCACCAAAAATAAAAAATTGATTTTTACTTTATTTTTAATCATTTTCAATTAAAAAGTAAAAGCACTTTAATTTCTAAAAAAGTAAAATTTTATATTAGGTCTAGTTAAGATCCACTTTGCACAAATTCATTTTCCTAAAATAAAAAAAAAAATGATGTTTCCTTTGAATGTTATTTAAAGCAACATGAATATTATGATTAATAAGAATGGCATTAATTTAAGTAAATAACTAATGTTAATTATTTTAAGCCAATGTAGATCTCAGCTTTATACAAAAATATGAATTTCCAAAGCCTTAGCATTTTCTACGTAAAATTTCATATTACATGAGAAAAATAAAGTTGGCACTTCAAAGGATTACAGGTTGAGAATGCTAGTTTAATGTACACATCTGTTACAAGCAATCTACACACTAACGTCTAAGCAAAATAATAGAAGATAGCAAACCAGAATCAACAATTATTTCATTATTCCGCAAATACATTTTGACATTCTATTATCAACATAACATTTCTAATGGTACATTGCTTTGAAAAGTGAAGGATCTGAAACACCTTTCATATTTGATATGCATAGCTAGCAGGCCAAAAAAAAATATTTTTGATAATTGAAAAAATTTAAACACATATTACACGAAAAAATAAATTAAAACAGATTTCATTTTTAAGCTATTTATTTTCTTATAGAAATCCAAATTTAAAAGCTATTAAAAAATTTTCCACTTTTTTTTAAAGTTTTAACAATTATCAAAATCATAATTTCTTTTAAAAAAATTATAATAAAGGTTTATAAAAAATTTTCTGGTAACAAAACCTGTTGAATAAAGATGTATTAATGGCATAAATTGAAGCTTAAGTTATGGTTTAAATTTAATTAAGTATTTTAAATTTAACGAAATTTGAAAAAGAATTTGAAATATGTCTCATTTATTTTTTTAAGTATAACTAGTTGCGTTTTCGTATATTTTTAAATGATCAAATCAAGATTTCAGAAATATAGCTTGCTTTTTGTCATTTCTGAAATTTATTTTCCCTAAATCAATAGTTTTCGTTTCTTCAATCTTTTAAAATTATAAAATAAAAAGTACAGATTTATGAAATTTTTGGTTCAATCCATAGTGCTTTAGTTAAAAAATCCTTTTTTTAGTTAGCACTTTTAGCTTAATCCTTTGTTACGTATATCTGATCAAAAGTTAGCTTTGCAGACAAATATCTTGTTCTCTTTTTAATCTACTGGATATCCCATGATTATTGGAACAAACTTTAAGGGGAGGTAGAAGCCGTCACAAGGATTCAGATTTGCATAGCAACCCATAGTTGGAAACGTTATGAGAAATTAGTATGACAGGTACAATAAATGATGAGACACAAAACTGAAATCATCTGAAATATTTATTGGTCAAAGATATTACACGAGCTGCTACAGATATGTGAAAATGTCACAAAAGATGTCCAAAGTTTCTACCATTGCTAGTGATGCATGCGTAACTCCGTCGGACCATGGCTGCAGCGAAAGCTATTACGATGATACTCGGATTCTCGAACGGTATCCAAAACATTTTGTACCATGCTGGGAGTCCAAGTCACTTGTGGTCAAGTCATCTGCCTCCCCCTTAAAGTTTGCCCCCCGATAATCTTGGGACACCCTATATATATATATATATATATATATATATATTTTTTTCATACTATCTTATTTATTGTATTACATTATAGATTGCCATATTCGATTGAAAAGTCGCTTGTTAAAGAATCACAAAATGCATTAATGTTCTGTGCCAAAATGAAGAATAGCATAAATGATTTTGCTTTCATTAAGAACGAAGAAATATTCTGAATGACATGTTTTGACTGCCATTTTTTTTTTTTTATCATGTACAATATGCTTTCATTTTTTTCACCTATATTGTTTATGAACCATTTCTCACTAATTATCATCATGATTTTCCTCCAATCAAATCCCAGTTTTTAATATGTGGGATGTAAATTTGTGATAAGGATTAAAATTTATCACATGAACTTATATACACCTAATTCTTTTTTTTTTTTTTTTACACGGTAGATATGTTCCTCGAAAAACCGTGCAAAAAATTTTAAAAAACTATACGATTTGCGTAGTACAAAAGATAATGTGTTTCACTTTATCGCAACACTGTCTAAGAGGAAATAAAGGACAATTTGAAAAAATCATGTAAAAAAGTGATGAAAAAGCAACCACATATGAGTTTTTTAGGTGTACGTATTTAGATCTAAAATTTGAGAAAGAATAAGAACTTTGAATTAAAAATGCTAGAAATAAAATTAACTAATAATGCGTCACTACATGTTGATAATAAACGTTTTGTTTATAACGAGATGAATGAAAATGTTTCAATGCATTGTGGCAAATTTTCTAGTTGCCGTCGCTAGAAAAGGTGTCACATTCGTTAGGCTTGAATCAGATAAAAATTTTCATCCGGTAACGACATTTTAAAATAAACTGTTTTCCGAAATATTTTGTGATACTTACATTTTTATAAGAAAATCTGTATTTGATTTTTGTAATGTTTTGGTCTTGTAAGCTCTTCATGTAATTTTTGGTATATATTTAAACAAATCTACCGATGTAGTTGACATTTTAAGTGCGTGCTCTACGTTTGAATCAACGTTCAAAAACAGGATTTTCCAGAGATTTGTACCAGTTTAAAAACACTCAGAAGTTAATCCAACAGTTAATGGAGGAATTTCACTATCTTCCTTTCTCAAAATAATCTTGTGTGTTCTAAATTGCGTAAATCAGTTAAAAAAGAAAAGAAAGAAAAAAATATATCGATTTTCTTTTTCTTGGACCTTGTTATTTCGAAATCGTGTAAGAAAAAGAAAGAAAAAAAAAAGAATTCGGTGTACTTAATTCAGAGTGGTATTTTAAATATTCAAATTCACACATAAGTTTTATTCAAGAAAGAGAATAAATGCATGGTTAGTTATTCTAATGAATAAATTGTTTCGGATTGTTGTTTAAGCTAGTCTAACATTTCGCTCATTTTCAAGATTTAGCAGCAATAAAACATTTTGAACTGCCTAACTTCCTCTTTTCAGTGATTATACTCTACATTGCCGATCTTCTCTGTCATAAAAATACAGTTAAGTATTTGTTTCGAAAACAGTAAAAAGAGCACTTCATCCCTTATTAGAAAGATTTGATGCATTAATGAGTACGAGATTAAATACTCAAAGAACTGACATTAAATGTTCTTTTGTGTGTAATTCCTGATGCACATAAAACAAAATAATTTTGTATCCTCTTTCTGTTTGAAAAAGATTTTTTGCGCTTGCAATTGGAAATATGTAATTCAATAAACAAATATGCAAAAATACGCTGAGAGGATTTTAAGAAATTTAAAAGTCTGTGAATAGAGTTGTATTAAACACACAAAGTTACAAAAAGGAAGGCATTAAAACTATAACTTCTGTGTTATTATCACGAATTTCAACAATGATGTTGACATTTCATTTTCTTACTTGTAAATTTAGAGCATGACGTCCGAGTATAATATTTGTGTGTGTATGTGGATTTTCACTGAAATGTATATTATTTGTAATTCATTTGCAGTTGTATGTTACCTTGTAAAAATTTTTGTACATATTTAGTTATAGATGTTCCGTAATGAGTATAGAATTAATAAATTTTATGACATATTGTCTTCATTGTTTTCATTTCAAAAGTTATATTTAAAATCATTCATTCATTTCACAAAGTGAGAAATTTTAACAATTTATATTTAACCGCGTTTATAGTTAAAACTCCTTTTGATTTCTATCAAAATATTTTATAGGATTAAATCGTATATGCATTTGAATAGTTTTATTCATTTATACTTATTATTTATGTATTATTTTTTTACGTTGTCTCTATTTTCTTGCTGTTGAAAAAAATTGGAAGAAATATCGCGATAGAATTTTTTTAACTTTACTAAATTTTAATTAATTTATATAACTAATTTTATAGTTTGAAAAATTTCTCTGAATTTTTTAAATATTAAAATTTTCTTAAGAAAATATTAAAAGTGGAAACACATTATTTTTCGAATCATGAGTGGGGGAAAAATACAATAAAATATACCTATAAAATATAAGAAATACAAACAAGTTTGCACCTTTTTTTAAAATCAAGAATTAGGCATTTATTGTAAAAAAAAAAGGTACATTATATTTTATTCAAAGTATTTTCCATCACTAGAAACTACTTTTCCGCATCTTTCTGGCAGCATACGAATACTGCGTTGGTAGAACGCTTCATCTTTTGAGACTTTTCCACGAATCAACTCAATTTTCGGTTTCTTTATATGAAGTTAAATGTTGTTCAAACAAGCCATGTGGCATTGATTGGGGCATGAGATAACCAGGAGGGGCAATATCTGGCGAATACGACGGGTGGGGTAGGGCTTCCCAATTGAGTGTTTTGCAAGCAGATTTTGACTGGCACTGCAACTTGTGGACGAGAACTATCACGCAAGAAAAAAATTTTGTCATGTCTAAAGTAGTACAGTGGGAGTGTTTTCCTTTAAGTGCTCGGCTCAATCTCATCAGTTGTGTTCGATAGAGAGCCCCAGTAAATGTTTCATTCGGTTTGAGCAACTTAAAATTCACGACACTAAATTGAACCCATGAAATACACAAAATGAGTCCCCCTAAATATTCGGCCATTGAAGCATGGTCATGAATTCTTATTCTTTGGGCTATCGTAATGGATCTATTTTTCATAACCAGTGACGGTACGATGCAAAAACGGTTTCTTTCATGCTTGTGAAACAGCATTTCCCATGTGCAAAATTGGCATTCAATATATCTCGGCTTCAGCACATATGGAATACAATTTCCTTGCTTCTGAATCATTCCCAGTGATTTTTAACGATGTGAAATTGCTTCATGAGTCCCTCCTAATGCATTTAGCAGGAATCTTCTCCATTAATCTTCCGCTATATTCTTTGTATTCGACGTCAAACACACCTTTATTAAGTTCTTGAAACCAATCACGACAACTTCTCTCACTCAAAGCAGCCTCATTATATTCTTCTACAAGCAATCGATGCGCTTCAGCTGTAGATTTCTTCAAGTTGAAGAAGTAAATCAAACACACGCACATTCTCACACAAATAACCATTATTCAGCTCAAAAACTCTAAATTTTCGCACAAGAGAAATTATGTGATGCTGATTGAAATTATGTGAAAAATTATGTTTCCAACCTTACGAAATGACGTTTTTCATCTGATAATTTGTCACAACTTACTGGTGGTGCCATCTTTTATAAAGTGAGGAAACTAATTTGAATCCTTTTTAAATGACAAAATTTTACTTTCATATCAGGTGAGAGAGGGTTAACATCACACTACAAAGCAACACGAAAGCTATTGGGGATGGATCTCGTAATTTTGAGCCATGATCAAGTGACGAGGATGACACCGGAACTAGCACCCATTTTCCGAGTTTCCACACCACGCCAGAACTTCCTATAGGATATGAATGATATTGGAAAGAACTTAATCCCATATGCTTTGAAGAAACATTACATGTATCTTAAAACGCACTTCGGCTCAAAGGTTTATTTTTAAACATAAATTGTTTTTTTTTTTTTTTTTTTTTTTTATTCTTATCTTCACAGAAACTTTCTAATTTTCTCAAATGAAAAGCATTGGGTTATCTTTAGACATTCTAAAAGCATGTAATAGTTTCATATATATTATAACGCATTAAAAGATATTTAACGAATGAGGGAAACGTCGAATGACCAAATATCTAAAAACCTAACAGACAGAAAAATTTGATAAGATTTACATGATTACAACTACACTAAGTGACATTAAAAACGAAACATCAGAAAAGGAGTGGGCAGATAATTATGCATATTTCAGGGTCTCGGTACACCTTACAGTCAGCTGGTGCGTCAGTTGTCGTTTCTTCAACCTGCTCGCTGAGCCGGTTCCACCCCCCTCACTCTATGACTGTAGAAGAAGCCTAAACTTATAGGCTGGATCTTAGGCGAAATATATATGCCAGGTGGTACACCTTACTGAGTAATTCAAAGGCTGTGAGCTACGCGGCTTTCCAGCACACGTTGAGTAAGGGATGACAGTTAACATAAGCTCACTTGCACTAACAACTACCGGAAATGAATGTGTATTCGCTGAAATGAGTGGAAACGATAAAATAGAAAAAAATCACTCTAAATGAACACACAATCCAAATCACAGTGAACCTCGCACAATGCATAATTTTCTAAAAATCTTAGTTGCATCTTGCAATCCGTTCAATGTATTGTTCTAAATAATAATGATGATCTACTGCAAGTAATACTTTTTTTTTTCTTTTGTAAATTTTGAATTAAATATTGCTAATCACAAAAATCCACAAATCCGTGTTCTGATGCTTAATACTATTGAATAAAGCCTTTTATAATTTCACTATAATCATCACTCTTCTTTTTTTAGTTTGATGGTTTTTAGTTGTATGCGACTCACACTTTTTAATGTTCCAGTTTTGAAGCCAATATATTAAAATTCCATTGAGAATCAATTAATGGTCTTAGTTCAGTCCTGAAAAAGAAAACACTAGAGGGGATAAATTATAAAGTTTTTTTTAAAAAACTAAAAAACACCCTTTTATATATATATATATATAGTTAATCTAACTAAGTTGCAAATTAGTCTTTTAGTCGCCAAATTTGGAAATGGGATCTGAAATGAGTCGCCAGATGTGGGACGGGATATGAAAATGGGAAATCGTTAGTCTTGATAGAACAAAACTATTCAATTATTGTATTGTCCTTGGTTCTGGACAAGTGAGCAAAACTTCGAATGAATCTGACCTTTTAAAGTGGGTAAAAATTGAGTTCAAAGATTCCGTTTCATACAAGTGAAGCTTATAAAAGATAGTTAAATAAATTATAGTTTTTTTTAAAAAAAAAATTAAAAAAACACGCTTTTATAGTGAATCGAACTGAAAAGCAAAAAAATAACTCTTAATATAAGAATAAAATGATTAACGAGTAAATTAATGTCATTGTGTTAAAAGCGTGGGGTGCTAGGTATTACGTTTTTACACTAACTCAGCATTTCGGAATAGAACTGGTAAGAAATTAACAATTAATAGAGAGCATCCCACATTTTAATTTAGGCGAATCTAATGTCAGAGCAATTAAAAAGAATGAAGCTGCAATAAGAAAATCGGTCATTTCTGGTACAAAATTAAGCACCAAATTTGCATCGTACACAAGGGATGTATTATTAGAAAGAACGGAAAGAGCCATCGCAATTTGGATTGAGGAACAAGTTCAAAGAAGGATTCCTGTAAGTGGTTATTTAATCCAAGAAAAAGCTCTACAGTTTTATAAGTCAATGAAACTGTCAGAACCATCAACTTACACTTCCCAAGCTGGAAAAGAATTTTCTGCTAGCAAAGGATGGCTAATCGGGTTTTTTAAACGAAATGCACTTCACAATATTAAGATAACAGGGGAGAGTGCGACAGCAGATAAAGGAGCAGCAAAAATATTTCCAGAGGAGCTAGCGAAAATTATTGAAGATGGGGACTATTCTGTCGAGATCAAGTATTTATCGCTGATGAAACAGGACTTTATTGGAAAAAATTGCCTAACCGTACTTACATCGCAAAGGATGAAAAAACTGCAAGTGGACATAAAGCAAGTAAAGATCGAGTCACCTTATTACTTTGTAGCAATGCATCAGGAGATCGGATGTTGAAAAAAAAAAAAATTTCTTAATAAATAAATCTCTTAGACCACGCGCCCTAAAGGTAAAGATTTAAAACAACTGCCCGTGCATTGGATGGCTAACCCGAAAGCCTGGATGACAACAGCTATTTTTACAGAATGGTTCAATAATTGTTTCGTACCAGAAGTGGAAGCCTATATGAAGGAAAAATCTCTCGATTTTAAAGTTTTATTAATTGTTGACAATGCAGCAAGTCATCCACAATTAGAACATCCAAATGTTAAACTAGTATTTCTTCTGCTCAATACAACAAGCCTTATCCAGCCATTAGATCAAGGCGTAATTGCAACTTTTAAAAAATATTATATTAAGACAACGTACAAATTCATCTTGAATAAACTAGAAAATGAGTCCTTAACAGTAAAAGATGTGTGGAAACAATTTTCTATTTTTGATTGTTTAATTCATGTTGCATCTGCTTCCGCTCAAATAAGACCTAGAACTTTAAATGCCTGTTGGAAAAAGATTTGGCCAGCATGTGTGACAGACAATACAAAAACTCAAATATCGACACTATCAGATGAAATAATTAATTTGGCACATGAAATTGGAGGAGATGGTTTTAATACCTTCAGCCACGACGATATAGATGAATTGCTTGTGGATGAGGCATTAAGTGACTATGATATTATTGATTTAACTTTAGATCTAACTGTAGACGGCGTCGTAGTCTAGAAGGTGATGATGATGAGGAAGAAAAATCAACTCCCCTCACTGGAAAATTAATTCAAGAAGGTCTTCAACTTTGCAGTAAATTAGAAAATCATTTTCTTATTAATGACCCCAATTCTGAACGAGCCTCTAAATTACAACGTGAGCTGCAGAACTGCATGTCTGGATATCGTGAACTATATAAAAAAATAAAAGAATCCTCATCGCAAAGTTTAATTACTGATTACATTGTCAGAAAAGGAAGAGCTACACAGAACGAGAATGAAGTTTGTGAAAATCCGTGGCCTTTACCGCAAATATCTATTGCAGAGACAGTCTCTTCTGATGATGATAGTGATTTGGAACCACTTCGCAAACGGTGCAAACCATTATCAGATAGCGATAATGATTAAAACTGTAAAACTATGTGTATTACTTTTCCATAAAATAAAATGAATTAAGGTTTGAATACCAGTTTTTTTTTTTTTTTTAGCTTTTGTATGAATTTCTTTCAGACATTCGAAGTGATTTATCATGCAACCTATTTCTTTTTATTTCTGCAATTTTTTTATGCGGTTTTAAGTTAATTTTAACCAGTTGTTTTGGTTTTATGCGATTTTAGAAAACTAAGGAACGTATCCCTACTTTTTCCATTCAAGTAATATCTTTTTTAATGCGATTTTTTTATATGCGTTTTTCGGTAGAACGTATCTACCGCATAAAACGAGACCTGACTGTATATATATATATATAGGAATAAAATGATTAACGAGAAAATTAATGTCATTGTGGTAAAAGCGTGGGGTGTTTAGTACTACATTTTCACACTCACTCTGCATTTCGGAATAGAACTAGTGAGAATTTATAACAATTGATATCGAGCACCTCATGCTTTTATCACTGTGATATTAATTTTTTCGCTAATCATTTTATTCCTATATTAAGAATTATTTTTTCCTTTTTAAATCGATTAAAAAACTATAAAACGTGTTTTTTAGTTTTTTTAAAGTATTATTTTTTGGAGACTAATTTCTTGTAAATTTTAAAGAACTTTTTTAGCTTATTAGTAAATTTATGGAAAATGTCTTAAAAATTCTCATAAAGAAATTATTTAAAGGAGTTTCAACAATTTCAATACACTTATTTTATGATTCCTTTCCCTCTCATTTTCGAATATTGAAAGAATCAAAATTTACTAGACAGAAATTACAAAACGAGCAAAATTAGCAAAATTGAACGTAATCTATTTTAAAAATGTTTTTTTAATTTTCAGTTTTGGATATTACGTATAAAAATTAAATCTACTTTAATACTAATATTTAATGGATATTTTGTCTTATTAATAATTGATCTACATTGTTTAAACTAGATTCGTCTTAAAACATATTGCAGAAAGGCTATACTCTTATGACCATAATGCTTTGTTTGATTGAAAATAATTGATTTTTCAAAAAATTCTTAAAAATGGATTTTTTTTTGAAGAGACAAGCTCAGTCAAAGTATAAGTTTTAATTCACAAAAGACATTGATCTTCTGGTTTATAATACATCTTTATTGTGACCATAGTGTTTTGTTTCTTTGGATGAAAATGAATGAGATATATATATATCAGATTCTTTATATGTGTGTGTGTGTGTAACTTGATTTAAATACATTTTACCCTTTTACTCGTTAAAGAAAAGTAGAGAAAAATTAAGTACTTGCGGTAAAATTCGGCACATAGCACGCTCCCCCTTTTTCACGAAGAAACCTGAGTTGTATGTGCGCAATGCTCTTAAAGTTTGGTAGTCATTAGTCATTTATTCGATATATTATTTTACGCTATTAGGTATTATGTATACTATTATATTTTAAAAAATAGTTTACATCTAGAAGTACAACCCCTTTAGTTCATAATGAATGCCATTTCTTTTAAATAAACAGTATTTTGATCTACGTAGAAATCTAATTTTTTTTCTTATTCTCACGTTTTTTTTAAGCTCTCGTTTTTATACCCAGCGTATAATGCGTACACGTAAAATTCAGTCTTATTTTTTGTGTTAAAAGTGTGTGTTTTACACCAGATTTTACGGTACATATTACCACAACAATGCAAATGTTCAAGATAACTCGCCAAGTTGGTGACCCCGAGTTTGTATGTGACATACGGGCTGGATTGGCAACCATGTGCTTCATTTCATATAATATTGCCAATATGGTTGCGATAATATGGAAGACTTCCATATATTTCTTTAAAAAATTATTTTGGAATATATTTAAAGTTTGTGAATTAGGTCAATTATAGGTTACTTATTTCAATGTTTACTTACTTTTTTAATTTAAAGAGAGATAAATTTAGCAGGATTATTAGAAATTTATTTTGAAATAAGATTACATGTGCTAATATTTAAACGTTATCGAAAAAATCCCGAAATGATATTTTTTGATTAAGCTAAAAGATGGAATTTTATTGAAATAAGAAATAAAAAATGTATTTTTTAATTATCATAACCATGAAAATACTCTAAAACACATAAACTGTATGGGATCGTGGTGCGAATTAAAGGCAAGACTGGAAAAAATTGTACTATTGACGCTGAACAACAAAATGTGCACAGTCGAGGGAAAAAATCGATGACGTGCCATTGAAAGAATGATTGCTGAAGTACATATTTTAGCCAATCAAAATTTGGTATTCAGAGGAACTAGTACGAAGTTGAGATAATGGGAACTTTTTAAAGGCAGTTTAGATATTGGCCCAATTTGATCCAGTTATTTCAGAACATCTTAATAATGTGAGTGAATGCAAAAATGACAAAACACGTCTTTCACACTACTTATTTCAAAATGAAATGCTTACTATTTTAGCCGAATCTTTTCGCAGAGAGATAACATGCATTGTCAAAAAAAGCAACACACTATAATTCTTGACTCTACACCAGGGGTGGGCAGACTTTTTCAGGCCACGGTCTACTTCTAATTTTTCAAAGGGTCGCGGTCCACCTAGTGACATAGGAGTCATGAACTAAAAGAAGGGTCTACAATGTTTATTATTTAAGGTGTTTGTTGGCCCAAAAGTAAATTAAATTTAAGAGCTAAAGTATCACATGAATATCAAAATACTTCAGCGTGTATATTGCTTACTTCCATCTGCATAGCATGATCATTTAGTCGAAAAAGCTATTACTATATTTCCTTCCTTTCAAAAAAAAAGTTTATTGCTTTTCTTTTTCGGCTAATTCCATGCTCTCATTATTATAGCAAAATAGTAGAAAAATGTAGCTAAATTTTTTTAAAAAACAAAATGAAAATTCAAACTTATTATATTTGTTGGAATATAAGCCGCACTTTTTTCTAATGTTTTTGATACTAAAAATCGAGTGCGACTTCGAATCGTAGATGGAAAAATTCATTGGATGAGGGAAATTGAGCTTGATACTGACGGTTAGAGAAAATAGATTCAAGCAATTATTTAAAAATTATTAATACTGTAAAATAAATTAATTATACATTTCTTATTATTAGTCCTCATTTAATTTTTTAAAAAAATTTGTAAATATTGGATTTTGATAAATTATATTTAACACTATTTTTTATTTTTTCACAAAAACATGTAGAGAGTTTGAGGTGTACCTTAAATTAAAACAAATACGGTAATTGCTATTAACAGATTGGTAATATTTGAAGATCATGTCTCCTTTGACGATATTACGTCACTTAAAATAAAAGCTTTCACTTCATAAGCTCTCTCATTAGCTATCCTTCATCCAATAACTAAATCAAAATGTATTTTGTTTGATTTGCAGAAGCACATACAACCCTGCGATAAGGGGTTTTTTTGTTACGTTTTCTTTTTAAACTTAAAGTACTACTCTCACTGAGACAAAACAACTCAGACCTAGAATCTAAAATAATTCTAGGGAGACAAAAAATTCATCACTATTATTATTATTGAAATTACAAAAAGGAAGACAATATTCACTCTTTATGAGGCAGAAAAAAATATTTGATGATCATCTGTTTGGCCTTCAAATTTTCTGGCATCGTCAGAGTTCCTACCCTCTTCCCCTTATGTGTTTTCATCCTCATTTAGAGAAGTCGTAAATAAATTATTTCTGTTGAGCTTTTTTTCATGTAAAAGTATTAAGATACCGGGTGGGAAAAAATTCGTAAAAACTTTAAAAATTCATAAAATCCGGAGAAATGAACGAAAAAAAAACTATTTGCAGGATCAGCATTAGTATGTCACGGGATTTTTTTTAAGCTAGAAAAAAAATAATTCGAAAATCATCCGGTAGGTGGCGCTGTTACAAGCGTCTGTGGTGGAAGTATGCAAATTAGACGGCTATAAAAACCTTTGCTCTCAATGAATCCACATTCATTTCACCATTACAAACAGTGAATGTGAACAAGGATGCTCAGTGCGTCGGATAAAGCTTTGTTGGTGAAGTTATTTTACATGAACGAGGAATCAGCGACCATTGCCTTGCGTAAATTCCGAGTTCAGAAAAATGTGAAAAGTGGAAAAGGCCCTTTAACACCTGCAGGTCTCTTAAAGCTTGTTAAACGTTTTGAGGAAACTGGAAAGTTGGAGGATCCAGCACGAGCCGGACGACCATGCTTGAAAGAAGCACGTGCACCCTGCATTGCTGTCGAAATGGAAGCGATTGCGTCCGAAGCAGCTTCAGGGACCATCAGTGCTCGTGAAGTTGCCAGACGATTGGGCTTACCGCCATCATCTGTCCGCAATATTCTTCGTCGACTTCTCCAGCTTAATCCATACAAATTGCAATCGTGCCATGAACTTTTGCCAGCAGATACCGCACAGAGGGAAGCATTTGCGAAGTGGGCCTTCTCTAAAATGGAACAGGATCCCACCTGGGTTTTTAACATCTTGTGGAGAGATGAAGCTCATTTCTCGCTTCATGGTGACATTAACAATCATAACTGTCGCATTTGAGCGACCTCTAATCCACGTGAGTACACAGAGAAGCCATTGCATTCCCCAAAAGTGACAGCATGGTGCGGTTTCACGGGTTCATTTATCATAGGACCCTTCTTCTTTGAAACGCAGTGCCCAGTAAATGGATGGATAACGGAAACGGTAATTGCTCATCGTTATCTAACGCTTCTGCGGGAGACTGTCGTGCCATGTTTAATTCAACGAGGTCAGATTTCGAATGTCACGTTCATGCAGGATGGAGCAACCAGTCACACTGCTTACCCGGTTAAGACATTCCTGATACAGACGTTCGGGGAAGACAGAATCGTTAGCAGGCGCTGCAGGTACCCATGGCCTCCTCGGTCTCCAGATTTAACACCGGCAGTCTTCTGGTTAAGGGGATATTTGGAATCTCACGTGTATCTATCAGGTCCATCAAGTCTGTCAGAACTGAAAGATGCGATCCGCAGAGAAGTATCCTCCATACATCCGGACATGTTGCACTCTGCCGTTGCTGGATTTGTCACTCGTCTGGAATGTCTTCTCCCTTGTGGTGGTGGTCATGTGGAACATATTCTAGTGTAATAAAGTTGTGAAAGTTTTCTGTTCATTATATTTATGCATTGTTTCTTTGATTTGCGTACATCAGCGCCACCTACCAGATGATTTTCGAATTATTTTTTTTCTAGCTTAAAAAAAATCCCGTGACATACTAATGCTGATCCTGCAAACAGTTTTTATTTTCGTTCATTTCTCCGGATTTTATGAATTTTTAAAATTTTTACGGACTTTTTGCTTACCCGGTATTTGGAAAAGTACAGAGAGCATTTTAAGGGATTATTTGGGCAAGATTTATGTTTGAGTCTTCTCAAACATATATAACACACACAATGAGAAATGTTTTACAAAATTCTTTTTAGAACTGACACTTAAAAAATTAGTCTCCTTACAATTCAGCTGTTATATCAAGAATAATATTTGAAAAAAAAATTAACTCGTTGCCAAGAGCTAGTTACTTCAGCTAGTCCTAAATACGGAATATGTATTTACCTACGTAATTACAATAAAGAAAACATAACTCTTTTTAAGCCACGCTAAAACAAAATGCAAGATACAAGCATTTGCACACCAACCACAAATAAAATATAATTAAATGATGCACTATTTATCAAACCATTCAAAATACATAAAAAAAGTCTTTTTTACCTTAAGTTATTTCTAACAGTTATAGTTAGTAGAGGACTTAAGTCTGCATACTGAATATCAATGTATGTAGGGTGTCTCGCCGTAAGTAATGTTTGGGATCTTGATATTTCAAAGAAATAGGCAGATTAGAATGAAATTACTGTTTAATGAAACGTTAGATTATTTACAATTAAAACTTTACGAGTTATTTCACGGAGCATACTCTCAACTGTCGCTAAGCCTATTGGCCTCCGGGTTGACCGAAAAACGTGGCTTCTCGCCTGTAAAACCGGAGTCGCTTGTCTCGCGTCTGTCTCGTTCCGCGTCGCAATCGTTTTCTTCCGTAAAACCCGTCATTCCGGGGGGATACATATATTCGCTGGTAGCGCCATCTATTGGTGAGGTAGTAACCTCACTGATCGGAGAATATATTTATATTCCCTAATACTTTAAATCCTACAAACTCGGCCAATCCTGACCGTCGATGACCTCAGCGACGCTTGAGAATGCTCTCATAATTACATATCGTATTACATTACAAAATATAAGAAAAAGTACACAACATGCATAAGACATATAAAGTGAAAGTTATACTCTATAGTTATTAAAATTAAATGTATACATTTGTAATTACTATTCTATTAATGAGAAAAATACTTCATTAAATCTGCGGAAGCAGCAGTTATATTTGGCCCAGCGTGATCACTTACTTTCTCAACAGTATATCTGTCTCTAGGTTTCACTTCTGTAATCTGATATGGTCCAAAAAGTTTGGGTCTAAGTTTAAGGCCTCCACCAAATTGTGTACGTTGGACCGCTACCAAATCGCCAACTTGGTACTCGGGAGCCTTTTTCCTTTTCTTATTATAAGTTTTCTTGTTCTTCACAAGTACTATGGGACTAGCATACTCGGATGAACTTGGTCTGACTATTCCTTGTTCGAACCATTCTTCAATGTGTTTGTTCACACTTTTATTTTCCGCGTACGACAACCAACGTGCTGGTTGATAGACTGGGATATCATCGTTCAGTATTATCCTCCTCGTCCCATCTGTGGAATCAGTCTTCTCAGGTTTGTACGATGAATTTTTTCTGGTTAGATCATTTTTCACTTGTGAGTCAAGGAGAGATGTGACTTAAATCTAACTCATCTTCAGGATGTACTTCGGATATTTGCATTAGACATGCCTTTTCCTCATGCTTATGGAACATAACACCCTCTTGGGAGAAATTCAAAGAAGCTTGTCCCAAAATGTATGTACCTATAATGGCTTCAAAATTGAGCTGTTTGGTTGGCACCACATGCCACGTTAAAGAATATTGATCTTTGTCCAAGACAAAATCATACTCGAAGGGGCCCTTGGTTATTACTTCAGTTTGTCCTAAGCCGTACAACACAGTGTTTATTTCGGATAGTCTTGAATGGTCAACAATCTTCGAGCTTACATCTTCTCGGATTAGACTAACTGTACTACCAGTATCTATAAGTGCTGATACTATTTCATTGCCTAACATAATGCTTTTTAAGTGTAGTCCTTTCTGCGGTGTGACAGAACAGCTTTGTACTAGGGGATTGGGTTGTTCTCTTTTGATCTCTTTCATTGCTTTAGGGCAATTAAAACTCAAACGATCTAAGGAATGACATCTGTAACATCTCATAGATGCTTTTCTACCAAAATCTCTACTCGGAGGAGTGTCTAAATATCTTCTTTCGGAATTGAAATTTCCTGTTCTCCTTGTATTGTGATTATAAAAATTTTTCTGAAATTCTCCACTTGATTCGATCCTCTAACTTCAGGTCTTCGAACAGGCGTTAAAGTATGTGTTTTCTGTTTCAGCGTCCTACGGACATCCTCAAATTCTTCAAGTCCCTCGGCTAATTCAACTGGGTAGTTGATACTTGGCCATTCGTCTAAGTGACGTTCTTTGAATTCGACAGGGGCTCTTTTCTTCATCTGGTCAGCTATCATCAGATCCTGTAGTTTGTCAAATGTTTTTACGTCCAATCCTTCAATACATCCATTAAAGAATGTTTGAACTTCTTGGTAGAAATCACGCCATATTTTATCCGAACTTTTCTGATGTGTAACAAATAACTGCCTGAACATCTCTGGGGTCAATTTAAACCTTTTCAAAAGCAAAGACCTCTCGTGGTCATAATCTCTCGCCTCTTGTTCAGGTTCTTTAGCGATCAACTGTGTGATTTCCTGTGGGAGTAGGCCTAACAGGTGTGAGACCCAAAACTCTTTCGGCACATTCATCATACATGCTTGGCGCTCAAACAATATTAAACATAAGCTGATATCCTCTTTCATATCAAATTTAGGTAGCAGTTTGTTCAATTCATTACTAGGTGTACGATTATTCCTAATCAATATTTCCTGATTTAATCCGATCTGAGCTTCGATTCTAAGTTTCTCTAACTCTAAATTATCCCGTCGTTTCCTTTCTCTTCTAATAATTCTCTCTCCTTTCTCTCTTCAACGATACCTTCGTACATCAATTTGGTGTCTTCCTTATCGTACCCTGCACTTTTGGTTATTAAATTTTTTAACATTGTCTTAGTCATGTTGACTGTCGCCTCTAAACCTAACTCTGTAGCTAACTCTAACAAATCCTTCTTTTTCCCTTTTAACAAGAAAGACATGTTTTTTCCCTTTTTAATTAAGGAGTTAAGAATTTATACAAGAATTATTGTACTGGAGAATAACAGGTATAGTACTAAATACTATGAAAGGTATAGGATGCTAGCTCTGCTAAATTTTACCCACACTTCTACTAAATACATAAAAGTTATGCAAATAAAAATTTCATTTAAAAATTTCCGAAACCAATGTAAAATTCAAATAATAATATATCATGCATCAATAATTTAAATTATATCAAGTAATAATTTAAACTGGGATATATAATTCAAAATTAATAGTTATTAAATACAACTTCGAAAAGATAGAAAATAATATGAATGTATATAATGGCAAAATTAGGTGAATAATATGTTCATACAAATTATAGAGAGAATAGAAATAACAAAAATCAATTTCGTTTCAAATATTTGCTCAGATAAAAAAAATATAGGTTCAAAAAGGCAAATCATCAAAATACGGATTGTCAAAAAAAAAAACAGATAAGTAAACATAAATAAGTCTGACCTTGACGGAGCTGAGGGTTTTGCACAAAAGAGGGAAGGAGAAACTAACACTCCCTTCTTTTCCTACGTCACAAAAGTCGGTTACTCCATCAACCAAATCTGTCCTTATGAATATTTATTCCTCCCGTGCAAAATGGTGGATACGAGGCCTTTACACAATCTTGAAGGTTTTTCACTTTCGCGCACACACAAATCGTTACAATTTCAAACGCAGGGACTGCACTTCCGCTTGGCCAGGACGACGTTCACTCAAGAAATTCTAATAGCAGGGCGGAATTCACTGTAGAAATTCCATTACCCGGGTGGCATTCACTGTAGAAATTCTATTACCAGGACCGCATGCACTGAAGAAACTATTTCACCGGGACGGCATGCACTGAAGAAACTATTTCACCAGGACGGCACTAACTGAAGAAACTCTATTACCAGGACGGCAGGCACTGAAGGAACTATTTCACCAGGACGGCACTCACTGAAGGAATTCTAATACCAGGGCAGCATGCACTGAAGGAACTATTTCACCAGGACGGCACACACTGAAGGAATTCTATTACCAGGGCGGCAATCAGAAGTAAAAACAAATGTTATTCGTGGCAGGATGGCACATTACTTCGCGATGAAGAAGGTAATCCTTGGCAATCTGGAATCGATATTCTGCTTTTTTTTTCTTTAAATTTAAAAAAATATATTCCCGGTCGAGCCCCCATTAAATATGTAGGGGTTTCTATAGGAGTAAGTAATGTTCGGGATCTTGACATTTCAAAGAAATAGGCAAATTAGAATGAAATTACTGCTTAATGAAACATTAGATTATTTACAATTAAAATTTTACGAGTTATTTCACGGAGCATACTCTCAACTGTCGCAAAGCCTATTGGCCTCCACGTTGACCAAAAAACGTGGCTTCTCGCCTGTAAAACCGGAGTCTCTTCTCTCGCGTCTGTCTCGTTCCACGTCGCAATCGTTTTCTTCCCTAAAACCCGTCATTCCGGGGGGGATACATATATTCGCTGGTAGCGCCCTCTATTGGTGAGGTAGTAACCTCACTGATCGGAGAATATATTTATATTCCCTAATACTTTAAATCTTACATGTATATAGTTCTGACTGCTAATCTTGCACTGGATTCTAAGTGGTCGTCTGATGGGAGTGACAGTAAGACGGGACCGACATGTATTCTTAATTATATTCATCGTTGAAAATGCTGATTCACACAGGCAGGTAGAGTCAAAGAACGATGTTAAATGGAATGCAACTTTTTTTAAATTAGGAAACTTTGCTTCGTCCATTAGATTCCAAAAGTTATTCGTAGGTTCTGAGTGACGTGCTTTTAAAATTATGTCATTTTGAAGAAGAACTTTGTTTTCCTCAAGAGATAGCCAAAAATATAAAATTATATATTCTCTTTATGTCTTCCACATGAATATTGCCAAATAGGTAACACATGAAGTTAACACAATTGGTTCTAGTTTAGTGAATTCTTGAAAACGTCTCTCAAATTCTGAGTGAAGTTTTAGTATATTTCATCATAATATTTCTCTTTATTTAATCTATCCCCATTTTTCGACAATTCGTCAGAAATATTTTTGAAATTTTTTAGTTCATTCTTCATTAGCTGGGAAGATAATAGCTTTAATTTATTTTTGCAAGTATTAACATATCTTATCAGTTCTACTATTATTTGATTTTTTCTTTGTAATTATAAGTTCAATTCATTAAGATGGCTTGTTATATCAACAACAAAAACTAAATTCATCAACCAAATTTTATCACTAAATTCGATGTACGTTTCATCTTTTGACTCCAAAAAATTTTTTACCTCTTGTGGTAGGTCCATGAATCTTTGTAAAAATATACTCCGACTTAGCCAACGGACAGCAGCATGATATAACAATTCCCCGTAATCAGATTCGTTTTCTTCTAGATGGGCTCGAAACATTCTTCTCTGAAGACTTCTTCCTCGAATTGAGTTCACGATTTTCATGCAGATTCCCATAACATGACGCATATTCAGAATTTTGCAACACAGGGCCTGTTGGTGAATAATGCAATGATAAGAAAGAAATCATCGTCTCTCATATATATAGCCAAAAATCCATAGACTGTGTCGGTCATTGATGGCGCCCCATCAGTTGTCATCGATACAACTTTATAAATTGGAATATTTTTCTCTTCTATGTATTTTTTGAAGGCGCAGTAAACATCTTCGCCTCGTGTTTTCTTCTTTAGAGGCAATATTGTGAATAATTCTTCTTTTATACTCATATCCTGAAAATCCATTCTTACAAAGATACAAGGTTGAGAAATATCAACCACGTCCACAGATTCGTCAAACTGCAAAGAGAAGCAAATGCAGTTTGTGATATCTTTTCAGCTGATCAGCCAGATCAGAATTCATCATTTGTATGCGACTCGTGATAGTTCTACATGAAAGTTGAATATCTTTAATTGCGGAAATAATTTCAGTTTTATTCTTGAATGAATCAATTAATGAGTCACTGGCTTCCAGAAACATTTTTTTTTATTATTTCTCCATCTGCGAAAGGTTTCTTATGTTTTGCTAAGAGATGACTAAGTATTTGCTAAAGTATTGGGTTTAACAAAAGAAGACTGTTGTCCGATTAATTGCGATTTAAATTATTTTAATCGCAAAACGTGCAAGATAGTAAGTGTAACAGAAAATATCAAATGGTGAATCTAGAAATAAGGCATGATTAGTAAAGGTAACAAAGCAATGCGTATTTATGTTCTGGAACAGGGGTATGCAGAACATCGTCTGTTAAACGACATTTTGAAACAAATCACAAATCCTCTTGTCAAAAAAATGAACCACAGGAAAAATAATTAATTGCTTTTTGCACTTGGCAGATGATATATATTCCAATTCACACAGCATGAATTCTCCTAAAAGTAACATCTTACAATCCTGATTATAAGTTATTTGTCATCCCCACACAATCTGCAGCAACAGAAGTTACGCTAATATTACTTTAATTTGAATAGCATGTATAACTAAAATATTTACAGTGCAAAAGGTATTTTTTCGTAGTAAATAAAGAGTTGAGTTGTTAGTATTTACTTTTATTATTTTCCCAATAATCACAAATCAAAATTATTTGGCGGAACGTCTATACCTCATCAAACACTTCTTCCATAAAGGTTTGCCACCCTGCTCTATTGAATCCGAAATCTCTAAAAAATTGATTTTCCCAAAGTTATTGACAAATTTGCTTCTAAGAAAGCCAGAAAGGTTATTATATAATTAAAAGTAGAGTCTTTTTGTTGAGAGACTGATTTATATACTTTTCATTTCACGAGATTTATGCTTTAGTACTTTTTTATTACATTATATCTTCTGAGTAAATACTGTTGTTTTGTTTTTATAATTTTAGAATGTCTATTTTTATTTCAAAGGTAATATATTTTTTTTTTTTTGCTTGTTTATTATTTTGTTAAAGTAATTTTTCGCGATCATAACCCAATAGCTGACCAAAAAATAAAATTTTGCACTTCAAATTTTATTTACATTTTTACTGTTTTATTTTTACTCTTATACAGGTAGATGAGTTTATAAACTGAAAATATAAGTATTAAATAAGTAATTAAATATATAAGTATTGAAATAAGTAATTAAATATATAAGTATTGTAATAAGTGATTAAATATATAAGTATTGCAATCAGTAATTAAACATATAAGCATTATAATAAGTTAGTAAATATGTAAGTATTATAATAAGTAAGTAAATACGCAACAATTGCCAACTCTATTAACTCGTCAAATTGGCAACCCCAATTTCCTATGTGTCGTACACACTGAATTGGCAACCAGATACTTCCTTTCATACAATGTCGCCAATAGGTTGCAATAAGACGTAAGTACCAATCGGGGTTGCCAACTTAATGAGAGCTGTCTTCGGTAAAAGTACGAGAGCTCTAACTAAACACGCGAATCACATTTTCGGACAGAAAAATGACTCAATTTCCATGGAAATTTGCGATATTATAACTTCTGTTAACAATATAGTGTTTTAAAAAATTTCAAAATATTCCGTGAATACTTTCTTTTTTGTTTTAATACGTGAAGGCAAAGTCCATTTAACATTACGGCATAGCATAAAAAATGCGAAACACATTTTATACCAGAAAAAATTAACTCTATTAAAAATGGGAAGTATGATAAAAAATGCTACTCTCTAAAGGATAGTGAAGCCAGAATATCATATTAATTTTTCATTTCTTTTATATCTGAAAAAATGTGCCAAATTCGGGTGCTATTCTTTAACATTAACCGAAACAGCCTTAATAGAGTTGGTGATTGTTATGATAATACGCAAGTACTGAAATCTGTTCAGTCTGACGTACATAAAACATCAAAAATTTTAAGGTTATAGTTTTAAAAAAACATACTTTTATAGTTTTTTTTTAATAGAACTAAAAAGTAAAAAATAAATCTTAATACTAGGATAAAATGGTTGAAGAGAAAACTAATGTTATTGTGGTAAAAGCGTGGGGTCCCTTGTACTACATTTTTACATTAACTCTGCAATTCGGGGAATAGAACTTCATAGAAAATCTTCCTTTATAATATTTCCATTCATAAAATTTATTTTAAATTTTGCACATAATTCTGAATTTTTATATTTTATGAATAAATATTATTCTCTCTGAATTTCATACGTCTTGCACTTTCTGCCCAAGACCATTTGAATCACATCGTATTCTTGTCGTCATATTCAAAATAGTCATATGGGGGTAGCATAACACCACATGTGTTATGCTAAATTTTGTAGATAGTCATTTAGAAAAATATATAATTATAAACAGCTTTTGCAGAGATTTCACTCTAAAAAAAATGCGAGAAAACATTAAGATTCTTCTCAGAACCAGCTATTTATTAATTCTTTAGTAAATAATTTCTGTGACTCACATATCCTAACATGTAATTTATTTAAAACAACACTGTTTGAAAGGCATTTTCACTGACATTTAGTAACTTGTTGTTTTGATAGAAATAAAAAAATCTGTTTACTAATTATGTACTTTACACATTAAAACTTCCTATATTTAAAATGATAATTCAATGTATATTACATTAAAACATAAGCTGTGCTGTACAAATAAGTATGGAGTTGGCTATAGTATAGATTATATATAGTGTTTATATATAAAAAAATTCAATAACAAATAACTCTTAGGCTCCCTTCACACCAAACGACTCCGATTCATTCAACATCAAACTTGTCTGATCGACCAGGATTCGGCTTCGTAATTTCCCGATCAAATAAGCCAAGATTCGCTTCCCGCATTCACACCAAACAAAACCGGTTCAATCCGCCGTCATTCTGACTTACGCGTGATTCGGCATGTCAGATTTTCTTCCGTGATTCACCAGCAGCCGGGAGCTATTTCTTAAATAAAAAGTTAATTTAAACAAATAGAGTGTTTATTTTTATTGTTTTTTATATTATTAGTGATTATATCACATAAAGTTTCTATTAAAGAAGCTAATTTTAGATGTTTAAAGATTTTAATGTTCTTGTTAGGGTTAACATGAATTTGTTTTTATGTCAATAGGTAGCGCTTATATTTTTGTGTGGTATTTTTTCATAGTATATTCTTTTTCATTATGTAAACTAACTCTAGTTCTTGTCGCCGAGTGTGTAGGCTGTATTTTTTTTCCTGCTAATCTTGCGCAAATAACAAAATTAATATTTTGCATGTATTATTTTATTCAATTTTAGAAATTTGAAAACTTTATTCTTTACTTTGTAATACTTTAAAGCAAAATGTGTTGGTTTTTCTGGGAGGGGAGGGAATATTCTGAAGGATGTTTGAAATAGCTTCAGAGATCAATTTGATAAGAATTTATTTAATTTTGGGAGAGAAAAAAATTTAAATATTTATAAGAATGCTAAAATAAAATAAAACACCGATATTGTCGATAATTTTAATTTTTTTAAAAGATTTCATTTTATTGCTATATATACTATATGAAACAAACAAAATGTAAATGGCATGTAAAATTTTTAATTCATTAATGTATTAGCAATTTTTAGATACATAATCAAAAAAATAGTTATTATATGCTACAAAAGCTATAGTATATAACTACATTTGAAATGCCTTTTATAAACATTAGATATATTATTTGTAAAAGTAATTGCATTATAATATAGTTACAATACATATTTATTATTTGTTACAACTTTTCAGACTATAATTACATTTGATGCTAACAGGCAAAATATAAAAAAAATAAATAAATAAAACCGTTTTTTTATATTTTTTGTGTTATGTATTTCAACTTCAAAATAAATGAAAATACAGTTGTGAAATTAATAGCTTGAAACGTTAATCGTCTTAAAATATTAAAAACAGCATCCATGCTTAACAGCAACTGATGGAAGAATGATTGACCCGTGGCGGTGTGAAGGCAAATCTCTGTTCATTCAGAATAGCTGTGAATTGGAAAGATTGCTACAGACTCGGAATCGTTTGGTGTGAAGGGAGCCTTATGGATGAAGACATGTTGTTTCAAAAATCTCACTTATATTCTTGCTTATTTTTTAATGTATGATATGTATGTGTACAATTTCCAGAATAAATATTTCAAAAATATGATTTTGGTTTGTTTTATTTTTCTTGTTTACAGTGAATCATTGAAAATAAAACGCTGTACACTAAATAAAATTGCTAGATTATGTTTCTACTGGTACTTAGCTTCTCAAAATATCTATACCTGCGACCCAATTTTCCATCACAATTTTCATCGCCCCCACCTTCATACAATAACAATGCATTGAACTTAATAATAATATACTTTGACGTAACGCTGCAATACGACTTTAATTATACTCAGTAAAAATTATGAAAATAAGTATTAAATTTTATATGTAATTTTATGAAATGCCCATAGGGTCACTGGTAATTATTAAACTTGTTCTTAACTTAATACTGTTAATTTAGTTATGTGAAATACATTGTACAGTGCATGTGTGTACTCATACATTCATAAAAATATTATATCAGTGTATTTTATTTTTTATTATATCAGAATGTATTTTGTTTTGCTTCCTTTCAGTAAATAAATAAGTTTCTTAAATATTCTCGTGTTTTCGACATTTTGATATTCTCGCGCCCCCTTCGGGAAGCACGCCCCACAGTTTGAGAAACGTTGACTTATTTTTTCTTCTAAATGGGTGCTGAAAACTTCTCTAAAAGCTCTTTCTAGTTAGTTAAAAACTTGTGCATTCTAAATGTTTTGGAAATGTAAAAATCTGTTTGTGTAGTTTTTACATTCTTCTAAGGTCTGAAATTTTTAAGTATTTTAATTTTTCATTAAAAAAAACATTAACTTAAAAACTATAATTATTGTTTTCTTTGGTGATAGGAAAGTGAAAAATCAGCTGATACGAACAAAAAACAAGCTTAATTTGTAATATATATTGCAATGTATTTTTCTATATTTCCATCTGGATGGATAAGTTTCTATTTAAACAAAGTAATTGATAAAAAAGTATTTACACACCTGGGCCTAATGAATGTTATTTTAATCAAAGGGTTTTTTTCTCCATGTTACATAATATGTAAAAAACTATTCCTTTCTTACTTTATTTTGAAATTTTTACTACGTAAAATCTCTTATTCATCATGTTTCCAAGGTATTTCTAATAACTTATTATTGAAAGACTGAATTTAAATAAAAGTTAATTTTCTGCGTGTACAGGATTTTAAAGAAACAATATAATGCTTCTAAAAACATAAATATAACTTTTAATGAGCCAAATTGCTTCTGGAAATAGTTCAAATTGCTACAGATTTGTTTAACTATTACATCGAATCTATTTTTGTTATTTTCAAAGATTTAAATTTGAGGTATAAGTTCGAAGAGACATACAGTTAATGATCACATAATAGTTGCATTTTTTTTTCTAAAAGTAAAATTTTTGTTGGTACTTGTGCATTATTTCAACCATACTAGCGACATTATATTAAGCGAAGTACATGGTTGCTAATTCAGCGTGTACTACCAAAGATATCTTGATTCTCAGGCTGCGACAGACAACCCCCCCCCAAAACCAGTCACATGACCAAAGGAGGGACGATTCTCCTCGGGTTCGACCATCACTTCACCAGTCTTCCATTAAAGCTTATGATATAGTGCTTTATCTTACCACGTGTTTTTATATATGAAATGTAGTGAATATAACATAAGTTATACCATTGGATATAAAGAAAGGTAGGATATTTACATTATTGTATAGCTTTATTCTGGAGTCGTTACTGAATTTATTTTAGTTTTAAAGATAATTGAGTATAATAAACTGATGCATTTATGCCAACATCACTAATTATTTGTAAATTAAGATATTTTACTCTATATGATAAATTAGTGTTTAAATATATATATATTTTAATTATCAAATCCTTATCTTAAAAAATATTAAAAGTTTTATTAATAACATATTCTAAAACTCCACACATTTTATAGCAATGTCTCGTTACTGTTATGTACCCAACTGTTCATCAAATAAAATACATATCCTTACATTTTCTCGACTGTCCATCCTATTTGAATGAGATAACATATTGATTAACATATTTCAGTGAATTGCTAAATATTCTTAATACGGTTAATGTTTTTGAAGAAAACTGATTTATTAATTCTGTTCATCATGTTACGGCTATTCAATCTTAAGAAAAGTATATTGAAATATGTAATAAAGGAAAAATTTTGCAAGCTGAAAAATAACTGCGCGTTAAAAGCGTGCTATCTTTGCATTGGGATAAAAACATGGTACTATTTCACTGAAAAAATTAATTTCAAATTATATTCAGGAGAGATATTTAATGTTAAAGTATATATATATAGACATTAAAGATTTCACACACACACACAACGAAGTATTAAATATTTCAAATAAATTAGAAGATATCTCAATAGAAGAGTATAAAATTTTAATGTACATTAAAGATTATGCGTGCATAATATAAAATTCGGATGCTCCGATTGCAAATGTATATTTCTTTCAAATAAAGAGATCAATTTCGATTCAGAAAAATGCAGGACCAAACATTTGAGACTTCTGGATAGAAGAGATTTAAGTATGCCCACGAATATTGCTATGAAAGTCATTCCAACGCAATATATCATTTTTTATTTGTTGATATCGAAAACATTCGAATCAAGATTTCTTAAAGTTAATTGCCAATTATCCTGTTTACAAGCACAACAGAAGCGTATTTGGAATTACATGAGTTGTGGAATGTCTCGCATTTGTTTTCGTTTCATTCACCTTGTGTAAAGTGTAACACACTTGTATTTTCATATTTAAAAAATATATATATTATTTACATTCAGGAATAAATGCTTAAATAATTATTCAAAAAGCGCAATGAAGAAATTTTAACGGTGAAGGATAATCGAAAAATAAAGAAATTTAAGGCCAATTAGATTAATGTTACTTTTTATATTTCACTGTTTTATTTATTTAAACATTCAATTATCTATTGGTATATTATTCAATATGCATGGTACTTCCTTATACTTCATATATAGATTCTTCTATATAGATTTTATGCACATGTTTAGTAGTTCACATA
Organism: Trichonephila clavipes; assembly: GCA_019973935.1. Taxonomy (NCBI): domain Eukaryota; kingdom Metazoa; phylum Arthropoda; class Arachnida; order Araneae; family Nephilidae; genus Trichonephila; species Trichonephila clavipes. Next base: position 699,221 of record BMAU01019732.1, on the reverse strand, counting down.
ACTACTACTTAAAGAAAAAGTCTATTTATTTACATTATTTATTTAAATCATTTTCATGAAGATTTTAGCATTCGAAGTATGTTAAAGGAAAAATATTTTTTTTAATAAAAAATTTTTTGTTTTATTTTTAAATATTTTTACATAGGTGTAATATTTATTTGAAACGCATACAAAATAATGTAAAAATTGGTTTGACCAATATCATTACAAATCTAAACGATTCAAAACTTGAAAGTAATCAATACATTGCCTCATTAATGATATATTTTATGAAAAGATTTTTTTAATTTTTTGCCAGATTTATAGGTAAAGTATTCTTTTCTTATGTATATATTTTCTAACATATAATCTAGAATCTATTTTTGCTGTATAATTACTGTGGTATCTAAAACTGTGTCATTTCTATATTTGTATATATTTTTACATGCATTGCATTCTTTATATTTGTATATATTTTTGCATGAAGTTTGCATTTGTATATATTTTTGCATACATTTAACCTTTATTATGATTCATTGATTGCAGCAAAATGTTGCTAAACTTACATGTTTATTTTTTATCAATATGCCTCTAATGCTTTAATTTTCCTATTTTCTTTGCAAGTAAATGTTTCTTTTGTTATTTTATCTGATATTGGAAATATTTTACACTGAGTCAGTTTTTACTTAGATGTTTCTTACATTGTTATGAGCCTTTCACGAGTGATATTCCCCCTTTCTCCTGGAAAATATTAGACATCCTTCTAACGTAATTAATACATAACTTTCATCTGAAAATATTCCAAATGAGAATTATAAAAAATAATCAATATAAATGTGGAAATATTAGTCTACGACCTGAAAAGAAATAAATGTCGTAAGCTTTATATTCCTGACAGCCACTGTGAGTAGCAAAACATTCCCTCCTTTCATGACGTCATCAAAACGCTGTCGAGGCCTGGTCCTTCAAGATGGCCTTGGTACTACACATGCGAAATCGGAGCTGCCAATTTTGCGAGTTATCTATAACGTTGGCACTTTTGCGATAATACGTGAATACCTTTTTGTTACACACAGTAAATGTAAACAGAATTTTGATTTCGAAGTTAATGGTAAAAATTTCATTAAATGTATATTAAATAATATATAAGATGAAGAAAGTGAAATTTACAACTTAGGTATCACATATTTAGATCCCATAAGATTTGAGTTGATATAGTATAATTTTCTGTTAAAAATTCCTATTAGATACAACAGTATCGAAAATAAATACTATACATACTCATTTGTTTCAAACTCATATTTGAAACAGCAACAACTTCAAAAATGAGTGCAATACGTACTAATTTTCTCGTTTTATTCTCAAACTTAAAACAGCAACTAAGTCAAAAACGAGTGCATCGCATATTCATTTTGTTCTTTCATTCTCAAATTTGATCCCGTAACAGATTCAAAAATGCGTATGTGAAATCTCCCTTTTGAGTACGTGACTCTGATCAAAAATGAGTATGGGTGATTCTCAAATTTGAGCACGTTTGCATCGGAGCTATTTTGAGTATGTGAGGTACTCAAAAGTGGGTGTTTTGTTCTCAGTTTTGAATAACCGTTTCTTACAGTGTAGAATGGTGCCAGGAAAAATTATGGACATTTATTAATTCCAATAGTGCTTAAACAACTTCTGCATGATTTTGTTGTAGAACTTCATCGTCAAAAAGATTCTAAAAATATTGGGGATGTTAAGGAATTAATGAAATTCATTAAATTTGAAATCGAATCTCGTGAGTCTGCAAACATTACATTTGTGGGCATTCACAAAAAATCCAAAAAATTTCTAGGTATCCTTCAAGAAATGTACGTGTCAATGACAACAACCTAAATTCAAAATTAATTTCCCTTCATCTTCCGCTTTAACTACGGTTGTTAAAAATGTTTGCATATTTTGTAATTCAGATACACACACTTCAATCGGATGCCAAATATTTTCCAGTGAACAAAAATGTCATAAGTCAAAGAGGGGAGGTGTTATCGGTGCTTGAACTATAAACATTTAATTTCACAATGCAAGGTAAAAATTATACCACATGAAACTTGCCAGAGTTTACAGCACAATTCCCTGTTTTGTTCTAAAACTAAAAGTAAAACTCCACTTCTAAATAATAAAACAGAAATACCCGAAATAGATAATGTAAAGAAACCTGAAACTGAAACTCATGTGAAGGAAATAATAATGACTTCTGTGTATTGAACCCTCAATATTGAATATTGAATTCAATATTGAACCCTCAATATTCGCCCAAAAATTATAAGACATTACTACAAACGGCTGAAGTTCAGGTAACAAATGGTTCTAATAAAGTTATATGGCTAGGGTTTTATATTTGATTCTGGATCGCAAAATCCTTTTATCCGTAATGATATAAGAAAATGCATTAAATTTAAAACCATTAAAAGAAGATACACTTTTAATCTATATCTTTTATAATCGAAAGTCGCTTGAGAGAACTTTCGAGGTTGTAAATCTAACCTTAAGAGTCCCTTCACACCAAACGATTCAGAGTCTGTAGCAATCTTTCCAATTCACAACGATTCTGAATGAACAGAGATTTGCCTTCACACCGCCACGGGTCAATCATTCCTCCATCAGTTGCTGTCGAACACGGATGCTGTTTTTAATGTTTTAAGACGATTAACGTTTCACGCTATTAATTTCCCAACTGTATTTTCATTTATTTTCAAGTTGAAAAATATAAAACAAAAAATATAAGAACGGTTTTATTTATTTATATTTCGCCTGTTAGTATCAAGTGTAATTTTTGTCTCTGAAAAGTAGTAACAAATAATAAATATGTATTGTAACTATATTATAACGCAATTACTTTTACAAATAATATATCTAATGTTTTTAATGTTAATGTTTATATTCTACAGCATTGGTAGCATATAGCAACTAGTTTTTTGATTATGTATTTAAAAATGGTTTTCTAATACCAGAGCCGGTGCTAGAGGGGGCAAGCGGCAACCTTAGGAGGCGGCAAATTGGCTGTACAATTAACTAGTTTATGCAGAAAACAAACGAGTCAAAATAAAAATTCGAATAAAAAAAATTAAAAATGTGTATGCAAAATATTCACGTTTTCAATCGAGTCCTACAGTTTTTTTAACGAGTATCAGCAGTATTTAAATTTGCGTTTCCCAACACTGGTCCCATGAGGGAAGGGGGCGATAAAGAATTTCGGCATCCGGTTTCTTCTCTTTCAACTAATTTCCTTCAACTGTTGATGCTTTGTATGCGTGAATTCGGGTACTACTAAAAGAGAGAGAGAGATTTTGGCAGAGATTAGTCGCAATAAAAGTGATGAAAGTCAAACGGTCAAGTTTTATGAATGAAAAGAAAGAGGCAGTATAACCCTGAGAAAAAGACCCTTTTTCGAAGAACACTGAGGAAATCTTGTATCAATTTGACTTCCGAACTAATTCTTTTAGCTTCCTGTGCTTATGCAAACAAGACAAAGTCGGGCAACAAAAAAGGTAAGAATACTTTCAATTTCAAATTCTTTTTTAGATTTTTAATGCGCAGGGATTTAAATCATTGCGTAAGATAAAGTGAAAAGAAAAAAAATAATTTTGCTGCATTTGTGCCTTTTCTATTGTATTTATTTATTTTTATTTTTGCATACATAAATATAAATGTCATCAGTTTCGTAGAATATGTTCATGTTGATTAACATTTTTAAGAATGTGTGTTTTCGTAGCTTGAATGTACCGTAATTTTCTTAAAACATTTTCGAATGACATTGTTGTTTAAATGAGAAAAATATTATTTGCCTGTCGTATAAAAATTAATTTCTTTAGTCGTTATAAAGGATGATGTAGATCATTTAAAATGCAAAACATTACTGAGCTTTTGAGTATATTCATTAATTATTTACCAAACATAAAGGATCCTAACAGCAATAGCTCGAACTTGAAATACAACGTAGTTATATTTATTATGAGGATGTTTTGTAATCATAATATATTGTGATAATTTTGTTTAGTAATAAATGAACTAGACTATAGTTGCTAAATATTTCATTTATATTGCTTCAAACTGTTAAAAGAATTTTCAAAGAAAAAAATAAGTTAATTTTTTACTTATATAGACACTTTTTTTCTTTTTATTGAATGTAACATGTGAAATAAACATATAATTTTTCTAACCTATTCTAAGACTGTTAAGATAGCCACTATTTTGTAAGACTAAATTTTAAAAACTTGAACAATATTTTTTTTCGCATGTTATTGCCATTTTAAGAGGAATTTGCACGATGCCTTTATAATTAAGATCTTTTACACCAGTGATTCCCAAAGTGGTCTATGACGACCTGCAAGGAGGGGTCCACGTCAGCAAAAAACAATTTGGGGGTCAATGAGGTGTAAGTGAGGTCTATGTGATATTGGCCCTCATTAACTAGATCGTGACTAACTTTAAAAGAAAATTTAATCCATTGGAAACCAAATTTTACTGATTTAGCAGATTTATTTACTAAATTTAATGAGGTTAATTTGCCAGTACATGGTGATAACATAATTTTTTTAAACGGGAACCATTTCAGCGTTTCTTTCCAGAGAGCAGAGAAAGAGAGAGTTAAACTAAAGAAATACAATACTGGAGGATCGGAATTTTCTCAAGTTACCGCAGACAATATGTCTGCACGTTTTAACTTACTACGTTCAACATTTAACTGCCTTTTATTGAGATTTTAAAACTAGGTTTGAGAAGGATTTGACTATAGTAACACCACAGTAGGCAATGAATTTATACAGTCACATTGGGGAAAAAATGTCACATGACAACAGGAACTGATCGTGATATGCACCAATGAAGATTCTAAAGTTTAGAAACGGATGCCAGCAATTTTGGCTTTAAAAAAAGGCAAACCTGTTATTTGTCCCGAATTAAGGAATATCGTGAGGAAGTTTTTAATTATTTTTTCTAGTAATAAGGAGTTTCAGCGCGGTTGCCAATCTCCGAAACAAAAAAAGGAACTGGACACTACTAACAGAAGATATTTAAGGTTAATCCTGACAATATTGATACTAAATGCTGAAAATTTGTTATTGTAGTGCCAGATTCTTCCCTCCCATTAAAATCAATTCTGTGTTGTTTGGTTATTTCATATATTTACTTTTAATTTAATTAATTAACATATGCTTTTTAAACTTTTAACTCTATACTTCATTAGTTATAAATTTAATTCTTTTAAAGTACACTGGCCTCAAAAAGTTAAGGTACAACCGGGTTTTTGTGTCTAATTTGCAAATGAATGAATGTAGAAACAAAAAATTTGGAGGATATGTGCATTAAATAGGTTTTTATTGAATGCGTCATAGAAATTTGTATAAGTGTATTGCAAAAACGATTTATAACAAAAAAAGCAATATCTGCGGAAAAGTCCATTCTTGGAGAAAACAACACATCACAGTGTTATGTGGTAAAATGGCATAAAAACAATACAAAAATTGTTTCTAATAAGGAATGTGTCCACCCCTAACTTGAATGCATTGCCGGCATCGATTTCCCATGCTGTTTATTAAGTTGTCGGACACCGGAATAGGAAGCGAAGACCAGACACAGAGTAAGCCTTGTTTCAGCTCATGTAACGACCTTGGAGGAGGATTTAAAGCAGCAACCTCTCTGCCAAGATAATCCCAAAGATGTTCTATCGGATTCAGGTCTGGAGATCGAGCTGGCCATTCCATTCGTTCCAAACCGTGATCCTCCAGATACTCCTCAACAATCCGAGCTCGGTGAGGTCGTGCATTATCATCCATCAGAATGAAGTCGTTACCAATAGCAGTAGCATATGGGCGGACATATGGATCAAGGATCTCCTCCCGATATCTAAGACCAGTTACGGTTCCTCCATGGAACACATGCAAGTCAGTGTGGCAACCGAGCGAGATCCCTGCCCAAACCAGGATTCCACCACCTCTGTAACTGTGTCTTTCAACAGTGTTGGATTGATGGTATCTAGTGCGCTGTTCCCTCCAGATCAGTAGACGCCCTGAATCACTCTCCATTGTAAATCTGGACTCGTCTGTGAACAGCACAGAAGCCCATTGTTGCTGCGTCCAAGAAACATGTTCTCTTGCCCAGCATAAGCGGTTTCTTCGCTGTCGTCCGTTGAGGGGAACGCACACAACTGGTCTTCTTGCATACAGACCTGCATTGTGAAGACGATTTCGCACCGTAGTAGCGGAGATTCTTCTTCCTGATGCTTGAAAGTGGTCTGCAACGAGCTGCGGCACAGTAGTGGTTCTTCTCCTTCGTGCCGAAAGAGCTAGAAAACGGTCTTCTGCAGGTGTTGTAGCTCGTGGTCGGCCTGGAACAGGTCTTCTGGACACAGAATCTTCGGATTGGTATTGATCCCAAAGTCGCTGAACAACACTACGAGACACATTGAGACGTCTAGCAGCATCAGCCTGCGACAATCCCATTTCCATCCATCCAACGGCCCGCCACCTTAACGAATTGGGTAAACGACGTCTCTGAGACATTTTCTAAACTCTATTGACTATTGTCACCGAAACTGCCAACAACTGTTGAAAATCAACACAACTTACACACAAAAGTACGAAAGCTTGATATTTGCATATTTTTCTCTCACTCATAAATATACGTTCTTTTCTATAAAATAAAAGTTGTAGCAATCGTTTTTACATTAATGTTTTTAAAGAGTTCGTTATTATCATTCATGTAAACTATGCATTTTATTGTTACTGCCATTTTTTTTATGGTGAGCTTCGAAAAACATGTTGTACCTTAACTTTTTGAGGCCAGTGTAGTAGTAGTAGTACCAGGTGTCAAAAAGACATTTAAGTCAGTGTTTCTCAAACTGTGGGGCGCACCCCCTAGGGGGCGTGATAACTCTACAAGGGGGTTGCGATATAATAAAAAAGTCGAAAATAAATTATTGTTTAAAAAAAATTATTAATTTACTGAAAGGAAGCAAAAAAACAAACAAACAAAAAAAACAAATACATTCTGACATAATAGAAAATAAAATGCACATTTATATTGATATAGTACACTTATACATGTATCAGTACTGCACAATGTGTGGGTTTCATAATTAATTTAACAATACTAAGTTAAGAACAAGCTTAATAATTACTATGGGCATGTCATCAAATTATATACATAATTTATCATTTATCTTGATAATTTGTATGGTTTATAATTAGAGTAGCCTTGTACCTTTACGTCAAAGTATATTAATTTTGAATTCAATACATTGATAATATATGTAGGGGGGGGCGAGGAAAATTAGGATTGAAAATTGGGTCGCAAGTATAGAAAGTTTGAGAAGTTGGTAAATTTTCAAAAATTCAATATTAATTAAGCAGGGTCTATTAGATAAAAAAGTTCGGGAACCTTTGTTTAACACGGACAGTTTGAAGGAATATTTAATGCAGTCTAATAATAAATTATGTGTATAATTAATTATATATATTATGTGTATAGTTAATTATATGTATAATTAATTATATATATTATGTGTATGATTAATTATAAAAATACATAAAAAATGTATAATATGTTTAAAATATTGTAAAACATTTTGTATACTACTAATAAAGTTAATCTAAATGCATATTCCGAAAAATTTAAAAATTGAGTTAATAAATTATCTGCAGTTTAATATGAAAAAATTTTAAGAAAATATTTAAAAAACTTTAAACCAAAAAAATACAAATATTTAACTCAATGCCATTTAAATTTCGAAAAACGATTATTAAATAGATAATTAATTTGAAAATATAGTGATACCAAAATAACATAGAATTGGCAGTCCTAAGCAAACAACAATTACTTTAAGCCTAAATAACTTCCAAAGCATTTTTAAAATTAAATTTCAATCTTATTAAAATATGTTTTATTTGTGATTAATATATAAAGGCTTTAATTCTTAATCGTTTAATTGCAATGAATACAATTATAGAATAATTGAAATTCCTATTTCAATATCTTACCAAAAAAGTTTCAGAACATAACCACTCAACAAACTGGAACAAATGTCCTGTACGTACCGTATATACTTTTAAATGCATTTAGTAAAAAGCTGTTAATTTCAAATTACAAACAGACCCTTCATTTTTATTTATATGTATAGATTAAGCGTGAGAAGAGTTTAGGTGAGGGGTGGGCAGACTTTTCCAGGGTACTTCTAATTTTTTCAAGGTGTTGCGCTCCACCCAGTAACGTGGGTGTAATGAGGTAAAAGAAAGTCAGCTGGACCTCCATTTTACGAACCTCTTTCTTGCGAATTTCTTCATTTAGCGGACTTTTTCCTGTAGCCAAAAACATTTTATGATTTGCGTCGTAAAATAACTTCCAAATACTGAATTGTAATTCCAATTGAACGAAATTAATTCTTGTGTGATTCAATTTTTCCCCCTCCATGTATTTGGTGGTTTACCGGTCGATCGTGATCGACTTAATGCCCACCCCGGATTTATGTTATTTCTTTTAATTTTTGTTAGAAACGAGCGGCATTTTACCTCTTTGCCCGGGGCGGCGAAACTGCTAGCGCCGGCCCTGCTAATACATTAATAAATTAAAAAATTTTCACGTCATTTACATTTTGTTGGTTTTATATAACAAAATTTGAGATCTATGTAGTAAAAAATGGAATATTTTTTTTTTTTAAATTAAAATTATCAACATTATTGGTGTTTATTTTATTTTAGCATTCTTATAAATATTTAATTTTTTTTCTCCCAAAATAAAATAAATATTCTTATCAAATTGATCTCTGAAACTACTTCAAACATCCTTCAGAATATTCCCCCACCCCACAAAAAAAAACACACACATTTTGCTTTTAAGTATTATTAAGTAAAAGAATAAAGTTTTCAAATTTCTAAATTTGAAAATTAGAATACATGCAAAGTTAATTTTATTATTTACGCAAGATTATTAGGGATAAAATACAACCTACACACTCGGCGACAAGAACTAGAGTTAGTTTACATAATGAAAAGGAATACTGATTACCAAAAAGATAAGCGCCATCTATTGGCATAAAAACAAACTCATGCTAACTCTAACAAGAACATTAAAATCTTTAAATATCTAAAATCAGCTTCTTTAATAGAAACTTTATGTGATATAATAACTAATAGTATAAAAAACAATAAAAATCAACACTCTATTTGTTTGTGAATTCGCTTTTTCTTTAAGAAATAGCTCCCAGCTGCTGGTGAATGAGGGATGAAAATTTGACCTGCCGAATCACGCGTAAGTCAGAATGACGGCGAATTGATCCGGTTTCGGTTGGTGTGAATGCGGGAAGCGAATCTTGGCTTATTTGAGTGGGAAATTACGAAGCCGAATCCTGGTCGATCAGACAAGTTTGATGTTGAATGAATCGGAGTCGTTTGGTGTAAAGGGAGCCTAACGAGTAGATTTCCTCTCTTTCAATCCATAAACATCGAAACCTTAGTGTCGGATGAAATAACGGAGGCCGAAAGTTATTCGGATTTGACCCCGAAACTTTTACATAACTTGATTCTATCTGACTGTTAAACGACAGATTCTTTCCAGAAAAGTCCCATAAAGATTTTACTTGTAGCGAATTTCTTGGTTAATACTATAACAGGAGAACTTGTAAAAATATTTGTTTATGCTCCCCACCCTCTTTGGAGAAACATTAATAGGTCAACTTCCTGACCCTCGAAAAGTGAAACATGCATCTGTTTACAACATTTCTTGCACGGTGGTCGAAAAGGATTTGAAGCGCTCGTGGAAGGTGGATTCTTTCTTGCTGGGGGATGAAATGACAAGAAAGTACGCGACAGGGAATAGTTTAAACGATTTTTGGAAGGAAATAAAGAATAAAAATGGGCGTTACGAGGTACCGTTGCAATGTTAGAACCAACGGTATAAAAGAAAGTTTAAGTAGTAACTTTGACGTTGCTGAAAAAGATTCATCTCTTTAGAAACAAAAATTTAATCGGGATGAATTATTATTTGAAACGTAGAATTCGCGCGTGGTTATGAAAGAACTATTAAAGCAAGGTATAATAGAAAAGTGTACTGAAAGATGTTTTGCTGGATATGTAATGCCTCATCGAGACGTTTTCAGAGAAAATTCCAGTACAAAAATGAGAGTAGTTTATGACGCGATAGTAAACAAGGAAATAATTTAAGTTTAAATGAATGTCTCATTTCAGGAGAAAATTTAAATCCTATTCTTATTAATGTCATTTTGAAATTCAGAAAACAAAAAATTGGGTTTTGTGGGAATATCGCTCGAGCATTCCTACAAATACAAGTTTCTGAAATAGACAGAAATCATTTGTGTTTTTATATTATAATAATTGTGACAGAACTCAACCGGTAACCATGTATCATTTTAATAGACATTGTTTTAGAGTAACTTGCTCACCTTTCTCTCTCTCTCTCTCGTTTTAGCAGCTACCATTAAAACTCATATTAATGATTACAAAATTAAATATCCTGAAGCATATGAAATACTGAATGAGTCTTTATATGTTGATGATATCTTTTTTGGAAGTTCCGCTATACAAAGGGCATTTAAATTGCTTTCTGATGCTGTTTTGATTTTTGAAAGATGCGAACATGAATATGAAAAAATTTGGCACTTATTCAGAAGAGTTAAAAAAATTGTGGAGAAATTCTAATTCTTTAATTAAAATACATGAAAGTTCTGATTCCTATTTAAAAGTGTTAGGCTTGGTTTGGGATAATAGCGATGATACATCAGAGTTTCACTTAAGATCTTTGTTGTCAAATTTAAACGGTAAGGAATGCACGAAAAGGAAAGTACTTCCTAACGTGGCAAAATTATTTGATCCATCCGGATTTGTATCTCAATTCCTAATTCGAATAAAATGCCTTTTGTAAGAATTATGGCGACTTGGGCGTAGCATGGGATGAGGTAGTTTTGGAGAAAATCAGGGGAAACTGGTCCGCATGGTGTAAAGAAATTGAACATTTGCAAAATTTAAAGACTCCGTGATATTACTATTCCCCCACAAATTTAATTTTTTTGTCGTGACCATGGACAATCAGATAATGTCGTGAGCTCTCTGAACCGCCTCCGCAAGTCTCGGCGCATCAGTGCTGTAAAGAACCTCGCGTAGCTCCGAAGCCAGTGGCACCGAGCCGTATAATATACGGAGTAAGGGCCGGACATGCTAGGATGTGGTCTGACGTTAGCTGGGCCTCGGTGCAGTTCTTGCTGGGGATGTAAGTTCTAGTTTTGTCTGATGAGATCTTCATACCTTTAAAATGGCCCGTCCTTAGTCTTGCAATTATGGATGTAAGATTTCTAGAGCAATCAAAATCGACAATGAGGGGTTTTTTGTAGCGATGAGGCAGAAGTCTGTAATTTGCGACCGCATTTGCATCTGCAAGCGTAATGGTGGGACAAAGTTGGTCATCATTTCTGCCCTCTTTGGCCAGGGAGTCCGCACACTCGTTTCCCTCAATGTTTACGTGAACAGGAATCCATTGCAATAGGCAGGATTGCAAACTTTCAAGTAGGACATTGATATCAGAGGTTAAGTTCGTATCTCCTTTAATGATTGCTTCTAAGGCCACTCTTGAGTCGGAGAAAATAACCAATCCTTCAGTTGTGCCCGAGAGCTCCACAGATGGGTCGAATACAGGATGAGTGCCTCCTTAATTGCAAGAAGTTCGCTGGTAAAGTTAGACGCTATTAACCCAGTGTTAATTTTGTGCATTTTTCTTTCTTTATTTGGAAGTTGGAAGAGAATGCCAGCTCCTCCCATGTTGAGAGAAATGTCAGATGAGCCGTCGGTATAGGCAACCACAAAATTCTCCTGAGAGATTTTCTCTATCGTTTCAAGGCCCTTCTGTTTGAGAAATCTTGCATCTTCTTTCTTTGAGCAAGGGCGCAGGAGATTTAGAGTAATTTTCGTTTCTTTTGGAGGCCTTCTGGGGAAGGGAGGCTCTTGCATAAAGTTCAAAATGAAATGTTCTAAATTTATTTGGATACTAATATCCTCATCAAGTTGTAGCGTTGATGATCTTTTAAGTCTCTTCGTATATGTCCACTCATTGAATATTCTGGTGGAGATGTGATCTTCCTTGTAACATCGTAATTTGTTGGTGAACTTAACAGTGACAAGGTTTCGCCTACACTCGAGAGGAGGGAGACCACACTCCCTTTCAGCTTTTTCGTTGTTAGTTGAGGAAACTGCACCAATAATAATTTTAGGTGCGCGATGTTGAATTGAATCCAATTTCTGTTTAGTTGACACGGATGCCGGGGCCCAGATTGGGGCAGCATATTCAAGTACGGGTCTAATGATAGAGGAGTATGCATTTTTTAAGGTTCTTGGTCTTGATCCCCAAGTAGTTCCGCAGAGTTTTCTAAGAATGTTCAATTTTCTGAGTGCTTTGATAGTCGTTTGCTCAATATGCTTTGTAAAACGAAGTTCAGAATCTAGGGTTACGCCGAGATAGGTAGGGAAGATGACTCTTTTGATGTTGTAGTCTTCGATTTTAATACCTGCATTAGAAGTGCCTCTATGCCGTCTGTCCGTGGAGAAGATACAATAGTTTGTCTTATCAGCATTAATGGTCAATTTGAGATCTTTTGCCCAAACTGCAATGTCTTTCAGGGTTTTGTTTAAAGCTTTTTCTGAGACTGCAACATCTCTATGTGTATGCCATAGGGCGATGTCGTCCGCATAACATGCGATTTTCGTGTCTGGGTGGATATGGGGGTGGATGGTATTCATGTATAAAAGAAAAAGAAGAGGACTGAGCACGGAGCCCTGAGGTACTCCATCCCAGAGTCTGTGTGACTTAGAAAGCACGCCATTGAACTTAACAGAAAATTGTCTGCCTCTGAGAAAATCGTTGATCCAGAGCAGTGCATTACCTTTTATGGATAATGTCAACTAGTTTTTATCGCCAAACTCGGTCGAAAGCTGATGATAGGTCTAGGAATACTGCAACAGTTTTCTCATGAGGCTTTTCTTGAAAACCATTGATTATTGTTTGGCTTAGGTAAAACAGTTGGTCAACAGTACTATGATTGGCACGATAGGCTGTCTGATAGAAATGAAGAAAGTGTTCCGTGAGGAATTTTATAAGGCGGCTGTGGATAATTCGCTCCATTAGCTTACAGAGTATACAAGTCAATGAGATGGGTCTGTAGCTCTTGCAGCTGGTAGCATCCTTTCCTGGCTTTAGGATAGGAATGATGACAGAGCTCTTCCAAATTTTGGGTAATTTACCACTGCTTCAGGAGGTATCAAAAATGTTGAGCAAGTACTTTTTTGCGATTTCTCCAAAATGCACAATCATTTGACCATAGATAACATCAGGTCTTGGAGATTTCTTTGGATTTAGGTGCCGAATAGCGTATTCCAGTTCTTCAAGGGTGAAATCAGATGTGAAGACATCCTCGGCGCAATGATTCTTGTTATGCTTAATAATTGACTTATACTTTTTGTACTGTAATCTGTCTTCTTCCTCAAAGTTTAGCCTGCTTGTGACTTCGTACTGTTTTACAAGCATATTTGCTGCTTCTTTATTTGTTCTTGCACTTACTCCATCGATTGAGATTACGTTTGACTGAGGTGTTTTGGGCATTGATATGTATGAACTATTGAGGACCTTTAACAAATTCCAGTATTGAGATGTTCCTTTTCTGGGGTCCAATTTGCTACATAGTTTAGCCCACTTTTCTTTTTTACTCTCCAAAATCAGTTCTTCCACTCTATGGCTGACCTCAATAAAATTTACTTTGAGCTCTTCGCTGTTATTCCTTTGGAGCTCTTGACCAATGGAATCTCTTTCCTGAATTAGATCTTTGATATTGTGATCTTTCCAAAACGGGATCCAGTTGTTTCTTCGTTTCCCTCTAGGGATATGGTGTTTAGCTGCTTTTTGAATGCAGCTGGTGAAAAGACAGAGTAGTTTTTCTGCATCATTGTGCTTCGGCAAGTCAGAACAAAGGTTCTCCAATTCTTGCGTGAAACCGTCCCAGTTCGCTTTGCGAAAATTCCACGACCGCTTTTCTTGCGTGGTGGGCTCCTGAACAATCGGGAGGGTAGTGAGAACCGGAAAGTGATCGCTAAAGCGGCATCAAGAGCTTTCCAGTGAGCATTATTTACGGAAGCATAGCTTATAGCAGAAATGTCAAGAGCCGACGCTGTGCCATTTGTTTTTGAGACGTAAGTGTTTTCTCCTGTGTTGAGAATAGTCAAGTTTAGATCATCTGCAAGGTCTTCCAATTGGTCACCCTTGGAATCAAGAATTTCGCAGCCCCAGGAAGGGCTCCTTGCATTAAAGTCTCCCAAAATCATTTTGGTATCGGCCGATGTAGAGGCGAGATCCTGAAGAATATTTGTATCAATGGGTGAATTGTCAGGATGATACACATTCACCAGCGTAATAGTATGATTGGGTAGCAGGATGTTAATTGCTTGTGCTTCAGTGCTGCTACTGGTGTTTGAGAGGTTGGGAGGATTTCTATATATTTAATTTCAGGTGTTTTTACCAAAAAAGCAATTCCTCCTCCAGCTCCAGAGACTCTATCTTTCCTAATAGTAGTATATCCCTTAACGTTGAAGTGTAATTTGGAGTTTTTAACCTTGTTTCCTGCAAACAAGCCACATGGATGTTATTTTCATTGAGAATATCTGAAAGTTCGGCACATTTTTTCCGAGTGCCGTTGATATTAAGTTGTAAAAAGTTCTCTGTCCTCGTAGCATATTTTCCAACGGAGCCCCGGACTGCAGGTTTCATCGCGTTGGTTACCCCGGACGCGGTAGCATTAAGACTAGGAATCAATATTGCACTGTCCATGGAAGATGGGGTTGCCAGAGCCTCCAGGAGGTTGGACTTCTACCTGTTGGTTCGCGGAAGGTATTTTATTTCCTATCTACCACCAGTGGAAACTACTGAAGGAGTTCCCCTATCCGCCACCTGGGGACGCGTTCTCTAGGGGTTACAGGCTCCCCCGAGAGCACAAATTGAATTAATAGAAATGATTTACTGTTACATGTATTTTCGAATGCTTCGCCAAAATCTTTTGGAGCAGTGGCCTACTTAAGATATAAAACTTTTGATAACAATTTTAATACTAGATTCGTTATTTCTAAATCTACAGTAGCCCCTATTAAAAAGATAACACTTCCTCGGCTAGAATTAATGGGTGCTGTAATCGCTGCTAGATTAGTAAAAGATCTTAAGAGAATTTTCAAGGATATTAAAAGAATAGTAAAGTGGAAGCAGGTGAGAGAGAAATACTGGATTTTGAAAGCTCTTCAGACTATGAAGTCTCACCTAAAAAAGTGCATTACTTGTAGGAGATTTAACTTTAATCAAGAAAGTCAAGTTATCACTCCTCTACCAGACGTCTGCGAGACAGGGTCACCCTTTGCAGTTGCAAGGATTGATTTTGCAGGACCATTATTTGTCAAAGACAGCGATGCCAAACAGAATATACTTATAATTACTTATGCAGTAACGAGAAGTGTTAATCTAGAGCTGGTCGATAGTATGACTACTGACACACACACATTTCTTCCTTTTCGACATTTTATTGCTCAACGCAGTTTGTGTTACATGAGGATGTCAGATAATGCTCGTATGTTTAAACATGCTGAATTGAAGCTCAGCAAACGTGGAAAATGTTGAACCATGCAGATGTAAAAACTTTTACTCTGCTCACTCAATTAAGTAGAGCTACATCGTCGAAAGAGCCGCCTGGTGGGTTGGTTCCTATGAACGCATGGTGCATTCTGTGAAAGTCGCGCTTCGAAGAACACTAGAAAGGTCATCACTCACCATTGAAAAGTTATTAACTGTTCTGAGATTGAAGGAATGATCAATTCTCGATCTATCACTTACGTTGGTACTAAAACAGAGGAACCAATTCCTTTGACTCCAGCACATTTTACTATAGGAAAACGAATATCTTCACTGCCAACCTGTAAGACTTCACTTTGATTCCAATCTCTCTTCCAGAAAATGCTTAATTAAAGCATTTAAATATCGCGAAAAGCTAATGAGATCCTTTTGGTCTAAGTGGAAGAATGAGTATTTGCTAAATTTAAGATCAGCTCATTCTAGCTTACTTAAAAATGCTTCTCAATTTTAAGTTAATGATGTTATTTTGATCAAAGATGATCAATTACCTAGAACTTTCTGGAAATTGGAAAGAATTCTTGAATTATTTCCCGGTAGAGATGGCAAGCTGAGGGCTTGCACAATCAAGACAGATTCATACATAAAAAAAAGCCCTATACAATTAGTGTATCATTTAGAAATCCATGACTGATAATTAAAATTCGTTGTCATTGTAAATATCAAGGTTCTCATATATTTATGTTCTTGAATAACATAATTTTTATAATGCTATTTTGAATGCTGATTAACGTAAATAATTTTATTTGAAATATTTGTTTGTAGTGAGTATGTGTTTAGATTCAAATGCAGTTTAGTATTTTATTCTTAAATATTGCTTTCGCTAGAATGATTCTTGGAGATTGTGTATAGAACTATTTTATATTTTTCTCAATATGCACGCTCATGGACAAAAAAAATTAGCGCAAGAAGAAGTCGTAAAAATGAAATGAAATTTTACATACGTAATGACTACTTTGATGTAATAAATGATTAGATAATCAAAGAAAAAGGATCATTTATTTCAGAGAAAAAGGTAAAAGAACGGAGGATTTAATACCCTGTTGAACCCTCTCTAGCACGAATGCACGATGCGATACGATCGGGTATTGAGGCATTACAAGTTCTGTATGATGTCTTGAGACATTTCGTTCCATATTTGCTGTAACCTTGCCTCTTGTTCGTTCAAACTCGTGAGATGCTCAACTCGCCGTCGCAAATCATACCAGATATGCTTGATTGGAAATAAATCTGGGGATCAGGCAGACAAAGGAAGGGTAGTAACAGTGCGGAGACAGTCTTACGACATCATTGCCGTGTGAGGCCGAGCATTGACTTGCTGAAAAATGGCTCCTGGGAGCCATTACATGAGTGGCAACATATGTGGTTGCAGGATGTCATGGACATACCGCTGGGCTGTCATGGTGCCACGGATCAATACTAGGGGTGACCGTGTATTGTAGGCAATGGCACCCCATACCATCATACCAGCTGTGGGAGTGGTGTCTCGCTGTAAAGAAAAGGCAGGATTGAGGAGTTCACCATGGGGATTGAATATGGATTCGTCGCTAAAGACGACCTGGTTCCATTCCACTGCAGTCGTTTCCTTGTAAGCTGCACCACTCGAAACGGAGGCGTCGATGGGGTGTCAAGGGCAACACACGTAATGGGCACCTCGATCCCAAATGTCCTTCAGTCAGGCGCCTTCGTGTGGTTCGAAAAGACACAGGGGCTCCTAGTGAAGATGCTACATGTGCCTGGATGGCGGCCGATGAAGCAATTGGCTGTACGCATGCATTTCTTACGATGTGGCGGTTTTCTCGACGATTGGTCTGTTGAGGGCGTTCTGATCCTAGTGTTCGTGTAAATGACATTTCTCGGATCCACTAGTACCAACACTTCCTTACAACACAATTAGAGCGGCCTAATTGACGAGCTACTCGCCTAGCTGACCACCCAGATTCCATCATGCCGATTATTCTTCCCCTCTCAAACTGCGACAGCTGCTCATATTGTCTTCGAAAACGGCGTAATGGCATGTCTACCTCAGCTCTTCCGTTGTAAACGATTCAGCACACTCAAACAAGCTTTGGTTACCTTTTTTATACTCCACGGAGAACGACGTTAAACGCCCTGTATCGACCATACGTAATGCGCAACCACGCTGCATTTCTAGTCATTGACATATCTCACCGACATGTACCTTCATATCAAGTTTCATTAGGATCCCGCAAGTATTTCTTTGTGTGCTAGTTTTTTTGTCCATGAGTGTATATTGTTATACGAAAATTTCCATACTTAATTCATTATTAATAATGTGTTATTCATTTAATTCTTGCTTACTTCAAGTATTAATAAGTAATTTATTAATAAGTTAGAAAATTTATAATGTATATTTCCCTTTTGCCAATGTTTAAATTTTATATAATCAAACCCCTTTTTTCAAATTTCAGGATATTTTGTAGTTTAGGTGATATTTCTTATTGGTGCATTGAAATTTGTTCGAATATTTAATTATGTAATTTGTATGTTATTTTTTAAATTTAACTGTGCTGTAAAAGCCAAGAAATGCTTGATTTTAAAATTTAATTGCTTGAATACATGAAAATGTTATGAACCCTCTGGTTCATTTGGAGGCAGGATGTTGTGAATTATATGGACCAGGAGGTTCTGAGTGGGTGGAGCATAGCTGTCACCATGCTCAAATCCCACATGGTCTATCTCAACGAAAACCATACGCAACAGACCCTGCCTCAGTCTTAATCTTGGCTTTGGCAACCAGGTGCCGTTGTTTTCTATAATTTTTTTTCTCGAATATTAGGATTTTTCTCTAGAATATTTCAGTCTAATATTTTAACTTGGTCATCTAATTTCTTAAAGCTTATTAAGTTTTATTTTATTGAAGCGTATTTAATGTTACCAATATATCCATGAAAAAGACACCCTTGGACTCAAGAATTAATTGAATAACACCACACACACGCACCAGTATTATTTTTCATTTGCAGCCTAAATAAAAAGCATATTAAATAATTTAACAACGGAAGGAATAATGTCAAAAGTTAACTGATTAGCTAAAAAGTTTTGTTATTGTAGACATACCGAATGGAAATCTGAAATTATGTTTAGACTTTAGAAATTTTAAAAAAGTTATTAAAAGATAACATTATCAAATTCCTCGTTCAGATGATAACATTAGAAGATTAGAAGGTATGAGAAAATATTTTCTGTAGCATAGATTTTTAAGAGATGGTTTTGAGCACGTGTACCTCTAAATGAAGTAAGCCTTGAAATTTGTACATTTAATACACCTTTTGAAAGGTACAAATTCAACAAAATGCCATTTCAAACAGTTTTTGCACCTGAGGCAGTGCTTCTCAAACTTTCAATACTGGCGCCTCCCTTTTCAATCACAATTTTTATCGCGCCCCCCCTTATACATAATAATTTACTGAATGCAATAATAATGCACTTTTACGATAAAGCAACAATATTTATTATAAACCGTACAAATTCATGACATAAGTATTAAATTTTGTATATGTTACTTTTAAGCAAAAAAAAGTTAAGTAATAGGATAATTACTAAGTTATTTTTCCTTTCTCTGATTTTTAAATTGGAACATATTACAAAATGCGGTGGTTGCTTAGAAGACAAAATATAGATATCAGCTAAATATAGAAAATGAACTCAGAGGGTCAATTTCTTATCTGAAAACTCCTTTCAAAAACTTTGCTCTGTAAGACAAGCCCATGGAAGTAGCTAATAGTTATTAAACTTGTTCTTAATTTAGTATTAATTAATTAGTCATAAAATACTCTGTGCACCACTCATACATTAAAAGCAGTGTTTCTCAAACTTTCAATACTGGCGACCCAATTTTCAATCATAATTTTTGTCTCGCCCCCTGTACAACAATAATGTATTTACTGCAATAAAAATGCACTTTGAGAGAGAGACGCTAAAGTTACAATACGATCTTAATTATAAACCGTACAAATTAATACGATAAGTATATTAAATTTTGTGTATATGTAACTTTTAAGTAATATATATTTTAAGAAAATTACTTAAAATATATATTACTTAGAATTATGTTATTTTCCTTTCTCTAATTTTTAAATTGGAACAGATCGCAAAAGCATGTATTTAATTAAAGATTTATTTCCTTCAGCATTCATTTCTCAAAGTACAAATGTCATTAGAAAAATAGTCTAGTCAATGTCGCTCTCTATCATATCCATCACATCTGGCATTATAGGGTACGTTTGCGTGAGTCTGGGCAAACTATCGGACGTCTGCGCAAAACATGTAAAAATGCTTTTCCTCGTACAATTCCAGTCAGTTTTGGTCGTCTTAATACTTCTATAGCTATTGAATCTATCTTGAATGTACATTTTTTTAATTTGCACGCTATTTGTAATTCACGGTAATTAAGTATTTACGGCAGTAGATTAAAACAATATCATGCATACATTTTTAAGTCGTAAGCAAACATTCGACCATAATAAAGAATCAACAAGTACACAGATGAACGAGCATGGTTCCGAAAATTAAATCAAGGCGATCTTCTCAAAAATACTTAAATTTTGGATTTACCACTACTGAAGTAAATGATGGAAAAAAAGCCCCAGCTCGATATGTGTTAAAACTTACAAATCTGTAGAACAACATGTGAAAGTTGTTTTTAAAACATGTAAAATCATTTAGCTATGTTGGCAAAGAATTTTAAAAAGTATTTTCTGGATGAGGACAGCTTGGTAGCAAGTTACGAGTGGATTAGGGATCTATTTCAAAATACTCCAGAAGGGCTCTCAACTTCCGAAGAAGAAATCTTCATAGATTTCACATCTAGTGAAAAATTAAAAGGCAATTTTGTAATAAATCGCTCTTTGAATTTGGGGTAGAGGTGGATGAGGAATTATCTGTACTGAAAACAAAAGCACTTCGTATACTATTACCATTTTCAACATCTTACCTTTTTCAAACCGGATTTTCTGCAGTGGATGCTGTAAACTCGTGAGTTCTTTTCCGACCGTGTTCGAATTGTGACAAGAAAATAATTGCAGACAGGGTTTTGTCCCACTGTTTATTGCACACCTTCTATGGGACATTTCTTAAAATAAAGAATATATTGAGATGTTACAAGATTAAGATACATCGTCCAGCCGTGTCTACTTTTCACGACCCCGGCTTTTTTCGTCACCCTCTCTCTCTCGTTCCGAGCTTTTTCTCCTCTGTCGTTGCCAGATCCTCTTCTCTATCTCGTCTCTTGTTCGACCTGTTGCCAGGTGCAGGCAGTAGTTCCTTACACGCCCCACCTAAGAGTAAAATTTGCCCCTTGTGGCTGATTTTACCATTTCAGACACCAGGAACAGAAAATTCACAAACCGTGAAACAGAAAATTCACAAACAGAACACACAATAATTTCAACAGTCAAAAGTCTTGATGATTGTTCTAGTTCCTTTAAAACAAACACATGAAATAATATTAATAATTCACCCAATTGAAATAAGTGACTATGTTCCCAGAAAGATCTAAACTGTAATGGGATTGCAAACAGATACATGAAAAACACATTACACAAAATAAAACAATACTAAATATATACATTACAGTTTTTATCTTAATCTAGACAATGTTTATTTCATTAACTCATGAATGTGAATGCTCAATGAGTTCACTAAATCCATATTAAGTCCACAGTAAAAACTCTCCTACGGCTCTAATTTGCCTTTGGCCAGTATGATTTCCGACCCAACCCATCCTAATACAAAGTTAATTCGCTTTACACGATTTTTCCAAATTTGCATCAGAAGGTCTATATCGACTATTCGAGATATAACAAACTGCTCTAACATTCTTAAAACCTGAGCCGTTAAATTACATCCATAAGAAGTGTATTCAACCTTAAACCTCACTTTTTTTAGTCATGCAAATTCCAAACGACATAAAGCATGCGGCATAATTCTTCGTGAGAGAACGACAGAAATACCACTTCCACACATCCAGTACCGTGACCCACGATGCTGCGCTATTCTTTTCTACAAAACCTTCCCTTTCCGACAAAAGATAAATCTCGGTTCTCGAAAATATGTTTAACCAAGCTTCACAGGTTACCTTCGCACTGAGACTAGTCAACGGCACAGCCTCGCCCCACCTAGTGTGCTGATCAACCAGACGTAAAATATATTTATGTCCCTTTAAGTTTGGCGGATCAATTGGACCTATCACATCCATATTCCCCACCTCAAATGGCAATTCAGGCCTTGCCACAGGTGTACTGGATGATCGGTCTTTAATCCTAACCGATCGAGTGAGCTGACATGCTTTACATGACTCACAAAATTTCTTCACATCGGCCCTCAGACCCTCCCAAAAGAAAGAATACTTTATTTGTTCAAGCGTCTTCTTGGGACCCATGTGACTACTGAACACTGAAGTATGCGCTAGTCTCAACACCTCAGTTCTTCTGCACTTCGGAATTACCAGCTGCCCAATACTCTCCCCGAGTATTTTATCCCTACGAAATAGATACCCATCTACTTCATAGTAGTTTCCTTTGCCTTCCTTAGCATACTTCCAAGCCAATGCTAACTCGGCACAACACTCCTGTTCGGAACGAAAACTATCAGCCACCATGATTCCTTTATCCATCTCAGCGGTCACCTCCTCATCCTTAGTACCCAATGTTCCCACTTCATTTCGACATGAAGTAATATTCCTTTGAGAATCCTCAATGTGCTCCTGTGCTTTCTCTGGCAGAATACCCAATGAAACCTCGGTTTCATCTACATTTCCTGAGTCAACCCTCAGGTCCTGAGAGCTTTGAGCCAGTGAATTCTCTTCACTCTGGGCTCCTCCCAACATATCCAAAACATCTGGTGGAAGCAACACGTCTTCTACCAAAACTTCTGCCAAAGCACATAACACTTGCTGGTGCACCACATTAACCTGGCCACCGGTAGCAAGACCAATTGGAACATATACTAAAGGACATTTAACCGCTGGACCGAAAATACCTTTCAAATAAATCGTGGAAGCTCCTTCAACCGATATTCCAGGAACTAAGTCTTTCTTGATAACAGTAATTTCCGTACCAGAATCCAATAACGCATGGACTAACTTCCCATCTACACTGATAGATGTTTTCACTAATTTACTTAATTTGTCTTCAATAGCCCGTCTAGGAATGACTTTACCTAGCAAATCAACTCTAGCAGCTACCGTCCCATCTACCAATTCCGTCCCTTCTGTTGACACCTTATTCTCATTAAGTCTTTTATTATCTACCTCTTTGTTTTTCGGACAATCCCGCTCAAAATGTTTATCTGATCCGCAGGTGAAACAAGCGAATTTTTTAATTTCAGTTACTTGACCTTTATCAAAGTTTTTCCTAGAAGAAAAATTATCTGACTTTTTCTTCCCAAATGGCTGTTTACCCCAACTACCATTAAAACTTCTCTTTTCACTATCATTCCATTTAGCTCTCTCAGGTTCATCATAGGATTTCCCTTTGGAAGCGTAAAATATATCACATTGTTTGCCCAAGTCCCTGGGTTGTACCATTCTTCCCCTTGGAGCACACCAATATGGGTCGCCGTCTCAGAATCCAACATTTCAAACATTTTATCTGCTACGATCAGTTGATTAACTGACTCAAAATTATTCGCACCTCTTAACTTACAGTAGTATAACCACATCGATGTTAAACGGGACGCGAACTGAGAGAAAGTTTCGTCAGAGTTACGTTTGGCCTTTCTAAAATTTTCTAAACATATTTTTGGTGAGGGTTCATACTCCTTGAGCACAACCTGTTTTAAAGATTCGTAATCTTTTAATTCTTCTTCGCCTAGGTTAACTAATAAGTTTGACACTTTGTCTCCTAACATGCATAACAAAACCTTCGGTTTTAACTCGTCGCTAACCATTTCACTAGCGAAAGCCTTTTCAAGACTAGAAAAGAAATATTCCCACCCGTCTGATTTATTGGGTACCTTTACAGTTAAGAGCCTAACCATTTTAACTATTTCATCTAAAGATTTTACACGTGAGGTTTGACCATTATTTTCATTAGCACTCTGATTAGCGATGCTAGATAATTCCATTTCCAAGCGTAATTTTTCAATTGATAATTGTTCTTGTTGTTCTAGTTTTTGCCGCTGTTCTGTCTCTAACCTTTCGGCCGTAATAACTTCCAATAACTCTTTTGCCTCTTCCTCCTTGTAATATTTACTAGAGATTATTAAATTCCTTAAAACAATTTTAGACATAGACGGATCAGGTGACTCATCTAAGTCCCGCGCTAATTGAATTAAGTCAATTTTCTTACTTCTAATGAGAAATGCCATTTTTAATCAAGCTAAACCTAATGCCAAATTACCTTCTGACAAATTTAACTACAAACACTTAAATGACCTAGTACTATATATTTAACAAGCAAGAAAAATTCTACTCGTTTTTTCTAAGAGTACTCAAATTCCAGAAACACAATACGAAATATGTTTACAATAAAACTTATATGAGACACAGTTATTTATTACTAATCAGAACGCAGAACCTTTTTCAAAATAAAAAAAACACAATTAACAACATACTTTAGCTACATTACCATAGAATTATTTCTCAAATCATAAATCTACTCTTAGTTTCTTTTTTTTTTAATTAAAAGAAGAATCTTATGCAGGAAACAAAAAAACCAATATACATATACATCCTAAATTACGAGCAAAGGAAATAACCTCAGATTGCATTAAACTATCAACTAAATGACAAATTGCAACACTTTTGCTTAAAATGAAAAACTATCATATAATATTAAAAAAAAAAAAAAACATGCCATATTCTGAGTCATAAATAACCTACAAAATCTCTTATTTACAACATTTTAACAGGAAGTCCGTCTACTTGAAATACATATACACATTTTTTTAATGGATATTTTTCACCCACTCAAACATACATTTTTCGCAACCATTATTTCAAGATAAATTAATCTAATTCTTTTTTTTTAATTCTGCAAACTGAATTGTTATGCAAAACACTTTCTATACCCAGATTTTAATTTTTGAGACAACTTCAAAACAGTAAAGAATGATGATAAAAAAAAAATTATAGTTTAACACTAGAACTCTAAATACCATATTTTACAACATTTAAAATGATACCCTAACATTTCCAGGTAAAATAAGTACACAATTTTCTTATTTCATCTACACAATAATCCAACAACATAGAATATTGCAATAAACCAATGAAATTTTCTTTTTTCAGATATATCTGCTTTTTGTATTTTATTTTTAAAAAAACAAATTAAATATGACTGCATCCCATTACTCTTTTAAATATTCACACAATATTTTAACTTAGGGGAACAATAGCCACTTACCTCGACATGAACACTGTTTCTGTACTTGAACACTTTTCAGATCACGACTCCATTCATCAGAAACTGAAGAAAAATACGGCAGCTGTTTATTCCATAGCCCAACTCGGCAGGTGATAACAAATTTCTGTATGAAGATCATGATTTTTCGCTTGAAACTGCTGCAAGAGAATTCCCGGGATCCACGTGGTCATCAACTTGAAAATACACCGCAGGATTCCGTTTCCATCTTAAAATTTTCTTTCAAACTGAATGTCCACTAGACCTTGTTCACAACTTTGTAGTACGAACACCGATCAATTTGAAATATTTTGTTCCTTTAACTTTTGCTCCATTGCATCCCACTCCTGACACCAGTGTAAACTCGTGAGTTCTTTTCCGACCGTGTTCGAATTGTGACAAGAAAATAATTGCAGACAGGGTTTTGTCCCACTGTTTATTGCACACTTTCTATGGGACATTTCTTAAAATAAAGAATATATTGAGATGTTACAAGATTAAGATACATCGTCCAGCCGTGTCTACTTTTCACGACCCCGGCTTTTTTTCGTCACCCTCTCTCTCTCTCGTTCCGAGCTTTTTCTCCTCTGTCGTTGCCAGATTCTCTTCTCTATCTCGTCTCTTGTTCGACCTGTTGCCAGGTGCAGGCAGTAGTTCCTTACAGATGCCTTGAAGACAAAATATAGATCTCAGCTAAATATAGAAAAATAACTCAGAGTGTCAATTTCTGATATTATATATATATAAACCTTCCTTTGAAAAACTTCCCTCTACAAGACAAGCCCGTGGAAGTCCCTAATAATTATTAAACTTGTTCTTAATTTAGTAATAAGATTGATTGATTGAATATTAACGTCGCACTGTTCAGCTGCACGAGGGCTTTTGACGACGGACCACGTAATTTTGAACCATGGTCAAGTGACGTGGATGACACCTGAGCTGGCACCCCTCTCTCCTAACTACCACACCACACCAACGGGAAAACGTTTCAACTCTCAACAGATTTAACGTGCATCACTGCCCTACACGGCGGGTCTTTAGTGGTACTCGGCTCGAACTCCTGACAAGGCAAGCCACGATCTGATACCTATACCACTCGGCTACCGCGGCCAAATTCAGTAATAAGAAATTATTTATAAAATACCTTCTTCAGTACTGATACATCAAACGTATACTGGCTGAAACACCGACTCTTCGCACGAGTTCATTTTTTAAAAAAATAAAACATTATTCTTGATATAATAGCTGAACTGTAAGGAGAGTAAAACTGTGTGCACGACATTGTATACAAAAATGTAAAATGATTTTTTTTTAGATAAATGCTATAATTGTAAATAACTGTTTAAAAGAACTGTAATTTTTTGAACCTCACACAATAAGCATTTAGAATTAATGTTAAATTATGAAAAAGAATATAAAATTCCGATGTAGAATAATTGTGTTACTTTTTAACATTTAAAGCGAGAAGACTTCAATATATTTTAACCCGGGAGCTGGCGCGTACTCGATACTAACATTAATGGTAGTTCGGGGGGACTCAGTCACCCCAATCATTTGTTTAGAATTATTTTTAATGTACACGATACAAATCAGAATTCTAGTGAATATTTTAATTTATAGAAAGTATACTTACCTTCTTTCAAGGACTATTCAATTCTTTGATGATTTGAGAAAAAATCCAATAAAACTGAACTAAAATGATTCAAAAGTACAAGACCATAATAAAGGACGCAAATCAGACACTTTTCAATTATCCTACAGAAATGTTAAGCCAATCAATTCTTTTCCAAATATCGTAAAACTCATTATTTACAATTTCCCTAAGCGAAAAGCAAACGCATAAAAGATGGATCGGAACTAATATTGAATAACCATACCATAAGATTGAAGGTCAATCAAATGATTAGCAAACGTACTATGCAGCCTGGCTGAAAAGTGAATCATGACTTCCTTTTCTTTTTCTACAACTAATGTATAGTATTTCAATAATAATTACAGTGGTGAATTGTTTATCTTAGAATTTTTCTCAGGGTCTGGGTTTCGTTTTTTCTTTTAACGAGTAATATTTTATGTTAAAACGTAATAAAAAAATATCTCATTGAGGAAATACAGCAAATAAAACAAAATGTTTTTTTTTCTTTAATTTGGTTTTGGGATCAAAGATAGCTATTTGATGAGGGAAAAAAGCCAGACAATAAACATAAATTATGTCAGTGTTGTTGTGTGTATTTTTTTTTATTATGGAAGAAAGCATTTTGTTTTACTTCTCTTTCCGGTTATTTTTTTTTTAAAAAAATCTTTAAATTTTCAATACGCTCGCGCCCCCCTTGTAGGGTCATCGCGCCCCCTCAGGGGGGTGCTCCCCACACTTTGAGAAACACTGACCTGAGGTATTTCAGAAAAGAAATCAGAAGCTTTAAGGATATATTGAGTGTGTAGATTTATTTTGATGACATTATATTGTTGCAAGATATGATAAGGATCAGATATAAAACCTGATTCAGATCACATTAAAGCAATTGTTGAGATGCCAACACCAAAAACTGAAGTTAAGATATTGTTGGGGAAGATGAATCTTTTAAAATTTATACCCAATGTATCTAAAGTTACTGATCCATTAAGAGAAATCATTCATGTAAATATAGAATTTAATTGGATAAAAAACAAGAATTGTCCTTTGTAAACATTTGAGATTTGCAAGTCAAAGCATTAATTTCAAAAAATTGTAATGCGAGTGAAGAAAAAGTAATACAATGTGATAGTTCAAAAGATGTGTTAGGATCCTATTTAATCCAAAAAGTCCAACCTGTATCATTTGTCTCACACTGTTTAAAAAATAGCGAGAAGAATTATGCACAGATTGTAAAAGAATTATTGGTAATGTTTTCTCATTTGAAAAATACCATAATTTTGTATATGAACATAAAGCTGTTGTACAAGACCATGTGACCATGAACCCATGGCAATTTTTAAGAAACCTATGTACAAAATATCTTCTAGCATTCAAAGAATGATTTAAAAACAATTAAAGTATGATTTTGAAATAGATGATTGAAGAGGTAATCCAATGTTTCTCCCTGATACTTCATTACGTGCACTTCCTGTTAAGGAAATTGTGAGGGATCATCCTGAGAAATGCTAAATATTATTTATACCATTTCGAAACATTTACCCATAAGCGATAAAATATGTGTAATTTAAAAAAAGAAACTGAATTAAATTCAGAAATACAAATAAATGAGAAATATATCACAAAGAGAGTTGACCTTAATCTTACAAAAAATGTAAAAAATTTATATATACATAAGGTATAGTTAACAAAAGCAACTACATCTTTACAACAAAATGGAGTAAAACCACAGTTTGGACAAATTTACATTTATGATGATGGTAAGACTTTGTATGAACATTAAAAAATAGTTAAATGTGACAATATTGCAAATTTTACAGCCAATTATGAATAAAAAATTCATATGCAGAAAAATATAAAACTTTGTCTGAAATTCAAGTCTGGCTTGTAATACAAGCCCTAAAGATCATCCTAAAGTTTACAATAAACCATCATGCAATGATTTAGCTGCTATTACTTTGACAAAAATGGTTCTTTAAACAGAAAGGTTGATGTTAACAGTTTAACTGAAGAGAGAGCACGACTCTCAATTTGTGAATTTTAACTCTCTCACGCTGATCCTAGATTAATTAAGGTCATGATATAGAATCCACTCCAATGTGAAATTTTATCAGGACATAAGAAAAGCAATGTACTAAGGATTACATTGGATACTAAAGGGGACTTGGATATGACATTCATACTGAAACGTACACAATTCTCTGTAAACTTGACATTTGCCACATGCCTATTAATAAATCACAGAGGCAGTTTTGAAGAAGTCAGTTTAAGTGTTACATTGAAGGAAACAATATTTACACATGGATACTTGAATGTGGCTATGTTAAGGTGCAGCAGCAAAGACAGAATAAAAATTCAGTGCAATCAAAGGAAAAGGTGATTAGGAACATTGATTTTGAAGAGGCACTAAATTGAAATTCAAATTAAAACGCAGAGATGAAGACTTGAAATTTATTTTTTTCCTGCTTACAATATATTGAAGAAAAAAATAGAACTACATAATGCAAGTAAATTACATAGTTTTTTACAATTTTAGCAAAGAGTCTGAGCAGTTGTATAATTTATAAAATAGGGGTTGGTTTGCCCTTAGGCTGACAGTGTGTGACCCTCCCATCCTAGTAAAATTAAAAAAAATCTTTATGTTCAAGAAGGGTTGTTATTTAGCAATGAAAAATTATTTGTACCAGAAAAGGTGTTACAACTGGTTCATGAAGGTCATTTTGGGATAGAGAAATAATGTACTGTGGTCAGGGACAAACGCAAACATAGAACCTGTATGTGAAAACTAGCCTCACACAGTTCCCAATAGACCTTTAGAAAATATAGGAGTGGATTTAATGGACTTTGGTAATGTAAGTTCTCTAGTTAAAATAGAATTTTGGTCAAAATGGAAAGAAATTGTGCTGAACTTGCAAATAAATGTGAAGATGAGGTAATAATTAAATTAAAATTAGTTTTCTTTAGATTTGGGGAGGTATTCCAAATAAATTTCTGATAAGACACCATTTAATAATTTTCTGTATAAGGATTTTGCAAAAGAATGGGATTTTAACTGTGTGTTTATTATCTTCACTACACCCCCAGTAAGGAATGGTAAAAAGCTTTGAGAAAGGCAAATGAAGCTAGGACATTTTGTAGGATTAATGGAATATAGAAATACCCCAAAAATTGGGTCTTGATCTATCTCCACTTCAAATGATATTAAATGGCAGATTGAAAACTAAATTGCCAATCTAACACAAATTATTAAATGCCGAGAGTTATAAAATCACATTCGAAAAAAATAATTAAAAAAAAGGCCAAATATTCAAAAATTATCTTACAAGAAACTGCTCATCTATTACCTGAACTTAAGCAAAAAGAGACTTTAAGAAAACTAAATTATAAAAACAATAGGAACCTACTAAAATAGTCTCAAAGCATAAATTGCATTCTTGGTCATATTTTGTTAAAAATCAGTCTGGTAAAATACTAAGAGGTAATAGAAAACATATCAAAAACATCCTTTAATGTAGAGAAACAGATCCAAATGATATAAGAACTTTCTATTCTGATTCAGAAGTAATTTTAAATCCTCAAAATATGCAGAATTGTAATGGGTCAGATTGTAATGTTGAATGAAGAAACCGTGTTCATAGAAGCCACCATCTTATTTAAATGACAATGTAGTATGATTAATAGATTAAAGGGGTGGATGCCATAACTGTAACTGTGTTTTGTATTTCCTGTTAACTGTATATTGTAATTGTTTTATGATTGCTTGTATTGTTGCCGTGTCAAGATGATGGTTTCCTCTTCATGCAAATAATAAAATTTTATTATAACTGAACTGATCTGTATGTTCTGAAGAACATATTTAAAATAAACATATAAAAAAGTATTAAAATTTTAAGCAAAGAAAATTAACTCAATGGCAAATAATATGTGTAGTCTATTTTTATGTATATATTTATTTTCATGCATGTCTATAATTATAAATGTCTATAATTATATATATTATATATAATTATATGTCTATAATAATATACCTTAAAACATTCTTTTCAAACTTATTTACTAGTAATTTTTAATGTTATAGAGTGAATTTTTCTTTATTACTCTGTGCATGATACCAATACAATTTGGAGGTATACTTAAGCCTCTAATGCAGTGATTCCCAAAGTGGTCTATATAGACCCCCAGGGGTCTATGACGACTACAAGTGGTCCACACCAGCGGAAAAATAATTTGGGCATCCATGAGGTGTAAATGGGGGTCTAGGATAGTGGCTCTCATTAAACAAAAGATCGGGACTTTAATTTTTTTAAAAAATTTCATCTAGTTGAAACCAGATTTTACCACTTTAACTGATTTATTTATTAAATTTAGTGAGGTTAATTTGTGATTACTAGGTGACAGCATGAGTTTCATTAAGACAAGGATCATTTCAGCATTTTTTCCAGAATTAAACTAAAGAAGTATAATATTGGACGTCATGAATTTTCTCAATTTGTCACAGACAATCTGTAAGGACATTTTGCATTACGTACAACATTTAAATGCCCTTTACTCAGATTTTGAAACTAGTTTTGAGATTGCTTCTTTTTATATTAATACCACAGTAGACAATGAATTCATATAGTTGCATTGGAAAAAAAATCGTATTACAATAGGAACTGATCAGAGTAGGCCCTAACGAAGATCTTAAAATTAAGTTTAGAAACAGATGTCAGTAATTTTGGCTTTAAAAAAAGACGTACCTGTTATTTGTTGTGAATTATGGAATGTTGTGAAAAAGTTTTTAATTGCTTTTCCTAGTGAGAGGGAGTTTCATTGAGTTTGCCAATCTCAAAAACAAACATAAAAACTGGACACTTACCATCAAAGGTGATTTAGGGTTAAACCTGACTAGATTGATATTAAATGATGAAAATTTGTTATTCATGCACCAGATTTCTCCGTCTCGTAAAAAGCATTTGTTGTTGTTCAATTATTTTATATATTAATTTAATTCATTAACATGTGCTTTTTAAGTTTTATTAAAAAAATGCTATATATACTTTCCTACATTAGAAATTTAATTCTTTTAAAGTAAGTAGTAGTACCAGCTGCTAAAAAGACATGTAAGTTGAAAAATTTGCAAAAATTCAACATTAGGCAAGCAGGGGTCTAACCGAAACCGAAAAACATGCCAAGGGGTCTATGAGACAAAAAAGTTTGGGAATCTCTGCTCTAACGTAATAAATGCATTATCGAACAGCTACTGTTGGGGAAAAAATACTAAAAATGTTAAGCAAAGAAAAGTAACCTACATAAACAGCTAACTAAATTTTATGGTCTATTTTTATGTATATATTTATTTTCCTGTATGTATCTATAATTATATACGAATAGATTTATCTAAAAATATTTTTTAAACTAATTTAATGGTTATTTTTTATGTTGTGATTAGTTTGATACCAATAAAATTAGTTATTAAATTTGAGTCATTTTTTTTTGAAAACTATTTCTAATTTTCTTTCTTTTTTGCTGCTATTCTGAATAAAACTAGGAAAATAATGTTAAAGAAACATGCATTGTTTTGTAAAAAATAACAATATGAACAAAAAAGGTACAAATAATATGTTGAAATGTATTAAATGTTTATATGTTCATTGCAATGCACACATTTGAAGTAAATAATACATTTAAAATTACATAATTACAATTATTATTTAAGAACTTGTCGGAGGAAAGATTCGATCTGGGTACCTTCCGTTCCGAACGTACGAATGAAGCAAGTACGCTAACCATCACGACAAAACGATCGTCCTCGCGGGATGTCGGTACAAGTTCATATAGATATCACACCGCCATATACCCCCCTGTCAGTGTTTCGGCTAACGAACGATACCATTGTGGCGAGCATGTAAGCAGTTGCGTCACTTGTGGGTTGCGTCATCATGCGTGACGGCTTGAGAATTGCGTCATTTGTGTTAGACGGCTTTGAGAAGCAACGGCTTATTTGCATCATTGTTTGACGGTTTGGTTGCTTTTGCGATGGATAGATGGCGCCACGACTGTGGCGCGTGAAGGGTGCGGATCATATCACGGCCAGGGTCACCACTGCCGCGTTGCGTGGTTAGGCATTCTTCACTACAACACGGTTGAATGAAATAACAATAAAAACATTTATTAACTTTAAAGATAAAGGATTAAATAAGCAATTAAGAGGTAAGCTTCCAAAAACTACAACACATGGTAAAAACAGGCACGCTTCAAGAATAACAGATCAATTCAGTTCAGTTTTGGAGTCGTTATGTTGAGCTGTAAGGTCGCTGCAAACTAATATTTATTCTTTAATGATATATGTATATGAAACACAATTCAATGATAAATATGATGTATGCATGTTTGGTTTAATAACAAAAAATGTTAGACACTAGGTAAAAATGCAACAGAAGAGTTCCATAGTCACGGATGCAACAGTAGACATTTCTCTAATATTTGTGATCAGACATCAGGGCCAAGGCCTTCTACCTAGGAAGTGTTTATTGGTTCTAGTAGGCCAATCACACAGAAGGACCTCTCAACACCCAAGTAAATTCACTATTCCATCTAAAATTTTCCCATCTCCACAAAGGGACTACTTCACACACTTCCCCACTTTTTAAACCACAAATTTTCCATATTCAGACTCTTTCATCCAACTTTAAATGTTCATTTACTTTGAATTATTCTAAAGTAATTTTAAATTTATAACAACTTACAGTAATAAAAATTTTCTATAGAAATATTAATATCAACACTGGTATACTTGTAAGTAATTCACAAACATTCTAATTCTAAAAGATAAGAGAGGGTTTTGAAGAACTAAGTGGTTCTTACCCATATCCATACATTCTACATAAACACAATGGAGCAGAGTTTGGCATATTTGCTATGTGTTTTAATAGTTGATAGATAAGAAGCACTAAAACAATACATAAAAACCATGAATTGTAAATTATTTTGCCATTTTAATGATCTGTTACTTGAATTGATAAAGTTTTCTTAGGATTCATTTCATGAGAAGTTAAACGTTCTCCAGAGTTTTTCAATAATTATTTTAACTAAAAAAATTTCATAATTTATATAATTCTTAGTTCAATTTTAAACAAACCGATAAATCTTCCTTGGGTGAAGGAAGTCTCAATTGAGAAACACACAAATTGATTTAATTAAAATACATGATAAAAAAGGAGCTATGAACCATGTCTTAAAAATATAAAGATATTTTTTTTACAACAAAAATATGACTTAAAAATCACTATTGATTTTTAGTAAATTTTAAAATAAGTAGGTAATTCAATACAATAAAAATTGTTCTACCTTTCATGTTGTTCCTTGGTAGAGCTTTCAACTGTATGTTATCCCCATAATACTGATGATTTTCGGAAATTTTCAACAAATTTTAGCAATTGCTCTTAGGTTGCAAATAGGTTTGCGATTACTCACAAAACATTAGGCAATTAATCTCTAGTATGTAGTTCATCTTTGGCATAGAGTTAATATGCAATTAAAAGAAACCCTTTCACATAGCTTCTGAAATCAAAAGTTAATACCATGTTTAATAATATGTATTATAATATGAGACTTTGATTAGTGGTAAAATAGGTAACTCATTATTATTCAGTGAATAAATTTTATGTGTATATCATGCACAGCACAAAGAATATTATCATATAAAAACTGAACAAACTTTACCAACACACAACACATTTCGTTTAAAATAACATTTAGCCTACTACATCATTTTACTTAAAAATTTTAAAGAATACATATGAAGATTCTCATTCTTGAAGGAGTATTTTTTATGGCTGTAAAATGTTGAATATTTGTTTTTAAAACAAATTACGATATTTTCTTAGGAGTATTGTTCCTCAATTACACAATATGTAGCTTCTGATACTTTCAATCTTTGTTATACGAGGTGTGATAAAAAAAACTAGACTAGTGTGTGTGTGTAGCTTGAAAAAAAAGAGTGGAGTTAGCAACAACTGTTTTGGTGACATCCCACACAACTCTATCCATGCAGCCAGTTTTGACTTAACCAATCACACCAGTTGGGAGTACTGTGTCATTGAGTGAACATATGCAACCGCATTCTGCCGGAAAAATTTCTAATGTAAAAACTGAACTGTGTGAATCAACATAAGAAATCAGAAACATTTCCAATATCAACAGAGGTTTATGGAGACTAAACTTTGTCTTGTGCACGTGTGTTGAAATGGCCTAAGTAGTTTTCAGGGGGGAAGGGACAATGTGGAAGAGGAGGAATGTGCTAGACACCCAAGGCCAGCAACTACAAACAAGAGCATTGTCAAAGTTCACGATGTGATCTGGGGTGACCGAATATTAAGTGTTCATACAATAGTGGATTGGGTTCACTATTGGAAAGAGATTGTTTCATGTGACGTCACGATCACGTGTTGAGGAGAGCACGTGAATATGTTTTGGTTGGTTTCCCGCTTAACTCTTAACTCAACACTTCTTTTGTGTACTATTTTGCTCTTTTACATTATAACTCGATTACAGTAAAA
The DNA here is from genome assembly GCA_019973935.1 of Trichonephila clavipes. Taxonomy (NCBI): domain Eukaryota; kingdom Metazoa; phylum Arthropoda; class Arachnida; order Araneae; family Nephilidae; genus Trichonephila; species Trichonephila clavipes. Next base: position 664,011 of record BMAU01019732.1, on the reverse strand, counting down.
GATCAGATGATTGTATAGGAAAAAATTCTTTTTTTAATATCCCGGTAAAAAATGCGAGTGTTTAGTTAACATGATGAAGCGTAAGGATTACTTATTATGCTCCGACCACTTTGAATAAGCTTGTTTTCAATACTAAACATTTAGAAATCGTCTCCAGCTCCATTCCTACTATTTTTGTATCCACAAAAGAAACTTCTGCTAAAAGGAATTTGGATAGATATCTATAGGAATGTAAATATTTTTGGTGAAATTGTCGAATCGGGTGCCTCTCCGCCAAATTTTGAAAAATTGCCAATTTGGTGTGTTTTTTTCGTGTTGTGTTTCGGAGTTGCAACCCTACCACAACACGCAACGCCGGAGCGCGAAATTCAAGATGGTGAAAGAAAAATCATTAAAAAATAGCATTTTAAAGTTTTGAAACTGAAAATCTCTGCAAAAAACCAGGCATTTCAAAATGGAAATAATTTCACTTGCCTTTAAAAAATGCTGCTTTTTCCGACATTTATGATGGCGACGAGTTGCCTACTGAAATTATGCCAGTGTGCTACTGCATATTTCTGAGAGCACCATTTTTATTTTTGCATCACTAACAAAATGGTGCACACACAAATCCATATTACTCAATTCAAACCTAAACCCTTTCCTAAACACATGATGGGTATCCTCTTTCACACTGGACTGAATTTTGCAGTACCATTTAAAAACCATCATTCACTTTCTTACCCATTTTTTCTCTCAATTCCATACTTTTTCCACATTTCGGACATACATACGATGATCCAATCAAACCTTCTTTCATTTACCATTCTAAACCAGCTTTCTTTCCAAGCACAGGCAACATGGCAAAAAAACCTTTAACAATGGTAATCGTAATTTTTCATGCATTCTTTCAAATTAATCCTAACAGCATCGCTGGACATCATGACAATCTTTTGAAATTTATGTGGAGAAAGAAATAAAAATATTACCTGCCTGTAAAAAGTAATTCCCAAAACGAAGGCGAACAGCTGACCCAACTGGAGCAAAAGAAATAACCGTTTCCTCATTAACGAAATTTTTAAAGTAATAAAAGCTTTCTGCTCATGGGTGAGAAAGACCGTTGAAGAATTAAACTGTTAACATAAAAAAAAAACGAATTACGAATGCGCTAACTTGCCGCAATATCGTTAAAACTGTTAAAATTAAAGAAATCTACTGCGCATACGCCAAATAACCAATTTCTCCTTCACTGGATAACAAATTCAGATGGGTTACCAGATTTGGTGCGTTTATCGATTTGGCGAGAAAACACTTGGCGCGAGAGGCGCCCAATTCGACAAATCAATCAGCACCATTTTAGTAAAGAGATATTATTTATCGAGAATTTCATTCTGAATGTGGTAAAAAATTAAGGCATTAAAATTTTTTAATTAAATTGTGTATATTATAGAAGATAAATTTGTGAGTATATATTGAATATAAAAATCCTGTTCTCTCCTGCATGGTCAAAATAACGACCCGCCGTGTAGGGCAGCGATGCACGTTAAATCTGTCGAGAGCTGAAACGTCCTCCCGATGGTGTGGTGTGGTAGTTAGGAGAGGGGGTGCCAGCTCAGGTGTCGTCCACGTCACTTGACCAGGGTTCAAAATTACGTGGTCCGTCGCCAGAAGCCCTCGTGTAGCTGAACAGTGCGACGTTAATATTCAATCAATCAATGGTCAAAATAACAAGTCATTTTTAAATCCATAATTCTTTTACACAAAAAAATAAAAATTATAAAATGTTTGTGTGGTGTATCTATTTATTATGTAGTATAGGGATTTCTTAACACATGTTTTTCAGAATGGACTCGATTCATCACTAGAGGGCGCTGCGATCATTCCGATGACACGTGATTTTCCATATGCATTTAAGTAAACAATAACAGCCGATCGTTTTACGACACCAGGCGCAGCGAATAGAGTTCTCGCTCACCGACTCCTGACGACCAATAGCAGACGAGCTTCTCGTCTGCTTGCACGAACTTGGACTTGATTTTTTCTGAGACCCCTGAAAGCACCAGTACGCCCCGCCCACTGTCTCCTTCCATGTCCACCAATAAGGAAACACGATCTCAAAAGCAGGCCAACCAACATCAAGCGCCCAATACGTTAAGTAAGGGACGGAGGAACGCTTCGCGTTCCAGTGCCCAATGATGTCAAGCGACCGATCGTTTTACACTGCTGGTTGTGCGCTAACTTTCGAATTTGCTATTTTATATTCTTTAAATTCTTTTTAGTACGTTAAATATTTTTAATATATTTTCTAGTCTTTTTAGTTTTTGTTTCGTGACTTATATATATATAGTTTTAGTGATAGTATTAGATTTAAGTTTATTCTTCTATTCTTAAGCTTCGTGTTTTTGTATACTTTTAGGTTCAGAAATTCTTTTTTTATTAGTGCCAGCCACATTGTGATTTAAATAATTATGCAACGCTCTATTGAACGAAATTTTTTTGCCACTTAATATTGTGAATCCGTCATATGTGTATACTAATTTATATTTAGTAAAAAGTAACTTAAGTAAAAATTTTCTTTGTTGACCCTGATAAGGAATTGTCTTAATTTTTTTTTTATATTACTTATTTGAAAATGTAAAATATTATAATGGACTAAATTCATATGACATTATGATCTAGTGATATTTGTTTTCAATTGTTTCCCGCCTAACGCAAAACACTTTCGTATTTTGTTTTGTTACTTCGTATAGCAATATTATTCTTTTTGCAAATTATTTGTTGCTGTTACTTAATATATATATATTGTTACAAATTTTGCGCACTGAACGCTAAAAATGGTGTAAATAATTAGTTCTGAATGTGTAATTCGTTAATATTACTTTCTGTTGTATTTATTTTATGTTAAAATCGCAAGCAATTCCGTTCGTTACATAAAAATGGCGATTCAATGGAAGCATAGCCAAGTTGGCATCATTTCTGGCGAACATATATTGATGCTTCTAAAAAGAAATCTACTAATATCAGTCTCTCTGATGTAAACGAATTCTTGAGAAAAATTCCAGCAGACTAAATAGGGCGTGGTGCTCGCCAAAACAAAGTATTATTTTGACTACTGAAAAGTCTGCCAACGATTAGTTAATACTTCAGCTGTTGAATAGGACGAGTGACTGCTAATGGAATACATTAGTTATTTGTATTTCTAGAGTTGTAAAGTTACTGTATCTGGCACTTCTAAGGATTCTAAACAATAAATTTTCATCGCTCCTGAAGACTGCCTTGCTCTTTTGGATTGATAGCATTAAATCCTGGAACTCCGAACAATATTTTTACGTTCTAAAATGTCTTGTTTCAGAGCAGATCGGCTGAAATACATTCATTCGTTCTTTGTAAGCAAACCTATTCTTTAGCAAATTTTATATTTTTTTACATAGAAACTTCTTGTAATTATGAAAAAAATAGCCTGATTTGTTATTTTTTAATATTCATATAAAGTTTCCTTTTTGCTGTTCTTGAAAATCCATTTCAGTATTATTGTTAGGATATCAAAACTTTTAATATTATTCATTGATTTATTTTTTAAAAGTGTATGGAAATATTTGTGTGGTTTACATCTATTAGACAATTTATATGTAATTCAATAACTCATAAGAAATAATTTTGTAATAAAGAATAATCCAATAAAATTTAGTCATTATTTGTAAAAATTATGTATTAACATGATTCCTTTCTTGAACTAAGAGTATTTTCTTTTTTGATCTTTGAAGACAGTCATTTCTAAAAGAAATTTCAAACCTTCATAAATGATAATTATTAATTAAAGTCAGACAATCAAAGCTGGCAAATGTTATTTCATTACAGAGTCATCATATATTTCAAAAAATCTTACTATGTCTTGGGAATTTTTATAGAACAGTTGTTTCAAAAATTACAATACAATAACAATGTTTAAACTTTATATATCCATATTAAATCAAATAAAGTTTGAAACTGACACAAAAAAAACCTCTTTTGTCCTACATCTTAGAAAAATACTCTTCATGAGTACACAATGAAGCAATGTCACTGATAGTCTTTCAACAGAATATGATAAAAGCATTTTATAAATTACTACAATGAATTTCTTAGTTAAAAATAAAATTTTCATATGCTTCAATTGTATTATAATCATGTAATATTAAAATTAAATGTTGATAAATAATGCATATTAAATAAATTTTAATTACTAATTTAAACTAGCTACCTAAGAAAAATTTTGTATGCTCCTGTATGGAAAAATGTTCTCGAAAATAACTTGGGATGTTTCCCTATAGTGTAATAGTTTGTGTTTCAAACAATTCCTAAAAATAATCCCATATCTTAGTATGATTCATTTCTATTTCTTTTTTTCCAACTAAGGAGACAATGATTTATAAAAAATAATTTTCAAACATTTATAGGTGATAATTACTAACACTATCAAAGCACCAAATATTATTATTTAACATATCTTTAAAGGCTTCACACTGTATTGGTACAAATCATACTATTTTAAGGCTACAGCTTAGGTTTTGGTTTCAGTTTCATTTTAAATCAATTTTCCACTCTTAAATTGAATGAAAAATATTTTTCAGTACAATTGACTCTTGCAGTGTGAAATGATTAATTATTTCGGTTAACATTTCCAAAATCATTTCTGCTCGATTATGTTTTAAATTCTCATAGTTATTTAATCAAGATTGATTTCAAGGCCAATTTCTGTTTTAAAAAATTGTTTATATAACTTAGAAGCTATATCATTAATATTTTCTTATTGAGAAACAATATTTCAAAGAGATGGAACACTATTGAAAATGATGTATCTAAAAATCACCCTCAGCTGATAATGTAATTAGACTTTTGAATTCTAGTATTGCTGATAAAACTGAATATTTTCATGATGTACCAAACTATACGATAATATATTGTAATATACTATATTTTAGTACTTTAAAGTTAAAAAGTAAACCTAAAAAATTATATTATTACTGTGTTTCATGATCCTAATTCTCGATAAATATACAATTGCTCCAAGTTCTCTTCTTGAGTCAATACTTGTAACTAACTCAATGCAACAAATTCATTCAGGACTTATAAGCAGGATAATATCAGTATACATGAGTCTTATTTCAGACTTTTATATTTATGCAAAAATAAATCTAAATCTATAGTGATAAATTTTCAAATTGTGCAAAAACCAATAAATGCATATTTGTTACATATAGTAAAAAATTTTTTACGTTTGTATGATAGGTTTATACCACATTCAAACTCTGAAAAACACAAATGTTGTGTTCATAAATACCACATGTTGCAATTTTTATTTTTTTTGAAAGATAGATTCAAAAATGGCTTTTTTTATTTTGATCATGTAAGGATGTGTGTGAACAGGACTTTTATATTTTATATATGGACACAAATTTATATTTTACTATACATACATTTTAATGCCTCAATTTATTACCATATTTGGAATTCAATTCTGGATTAATTAGTTTCAATGTTTGTATATATACATAGAATAAGTATATAGTTAAAGTGAAACATTATATTAAGAGCTTTCTTGTGTTACATTTGTTAAAGTGTCATGAAAATTACACAACAAGCATGTTATAATAAATACACTGTCAACATTGTGTAAACTTTCATATAGAAGAGCACCTTCAAAATATTTATATTGTTTTTGATTCTTGAAAAAGCTCTTTTCACAGTTACTCGCTTGTCAGACAATTTGCAGTTACTAACAGTTTCAGAATCATAAAATTGAATTTTATCTTTGAAAAAAAAGAGGGCTTTTTAATTTACAACCAATTTTGTCTAACTCTTCTTCAATTAAGAACCCTTTATAAGCCATAAAAACATCATTTAGTTCATTCATTGGTTTACTTTAAAGAAAAAGTTCCTTGTCTGAACTTCTGCCACAATGTAAATGTGATACAAAGCAGATAGCCCCTGAAGACATAATACCTATTATACCATTTAACGTATTACAATATTTGTAATGACTAAATGTTCTTTGTTGCTGTAAAGGACAGTTGGGTTTTTTAACTGGAAATTCTGTACAGTCAATGATCACTCTATAACCTTTATTCTCAAACAAACAAAAAGTTTTGGCATTGTTTCCAAAACAGTTTTCTTTGTAAGGAAAAGTGTCTAATAATTTAAATGTTTCTTGAAAAACTATTGTAACCAAATTAAAAATTCGAAATACTGTTACGATGAAAATTTCAAATAAAATTTCTAGTAATCTATTGTGTGCATGTGTGTAGACATACCAATCCTTAATTTTACCAAAAACATATCAATGGGTTGATATAATTAGAATATTTCAAAACAAAGGAACTTCAACATAGAAATGTGATATCATAATGCAAACTACATCTTAGCTACAAAGTAAGAATTAATGTGCTATTCAAATAATTGCAAATAAAAACTTTATGCAGATCAACACTATGCTATTTAAATTGTTACAATAAGCACTGCTTGAAGTAACCACATATTAACTTTGTGCAATTCAAAGAATTGTATAATTCAAATAAATGAAAATAAACAGTGGAGTACACACACTACTTTCATGGGAGAAGTTATATTTCTAGAAAAATGTTGAGGAAAGCATCTAGGTGTGATATTTGTGCTAAAAATTAAAATTTTTTTGGTTCTATGGGAGATACTTGAGCTTCTAAATCCTACCTTTGTGTAATCCTACCACTGAAAATAAGCAGTGTGTAATTCAAATAATTACAAGTAAACAGTATGTAATTCAAACAATTACAAATAGAAAAATATGTAGTTTAAATAGTAAACACTGATTAGTTCAAAATAATGGCAAGTAAGCATTTTTTTAAATTTCCAATGGTCAAGATAGCAGAAGACTACTCACCACAAAAATGGAAGGTCCACTGTTAAGTGGATATTCAAATTTGACAAATAATCACTTTATACTTCAAATACTTACAAATAAAAAATATATTATTCCAATATATGCAAATAATGTCATTGTATTGTTCAAAATGGTCGTGGGTTCGAACCCTGTACCACTAAAGACCCGCCGTGTAGGGCAGCGATGCACGTTAAATCTGTCGAGAGCTGAAACGTCCTCCCGTTGGTGTGGTGTGGTAGTTAGGAGAGGGGGGTGCCAGCTCAGGTGTCGTCCACGTCACTTGACCATGGTTCAAAATTACGTGGTCCGTCGCCAAAAGCCCTCGTGTAGCTGAACAGTGCGACGTTAATATTCAATCAATCAATCAAAATGGTCGTAAATTAATATTATATAACCTTAATTTATTGTAATTAACAGTGTATTTATCTTTGTCTTATTTATGAAGATGACCAAATAAAATTTAAAAATGTTTTTATTTCATTTTATGTCTAGAAATCTATTTATATGTACATATAAACTTTCTAAGCAGTTTGTAAAAATCTTTTATAAAAAAAATCTGTCATTGACAGAATTCCATGACTAAGGCCAGTATTACAAAACTAATGAATTTAATTACATGCAACTAATATTCTTTAAAAGTACAAGAGAGCAGGTTCTCATTGACACTATTAAGTCTGTGCTTCTCCTCATAATCACTACCTAAACTTGCTACTTTGCAGTGATTTCCTTTCTTAGCAGCCCCTCGTGAGGGAATTTTGACTGTACAAAATTATATACATATTTAAATTACAATATACAGGAATGAATTTAATTTTTTTAGTCTATTCCCCCCTGGTATAAGTACATTCTTTTTCCACAAAGTGCATATAAATGTCTCCAAAAGTGATTGGAAACAATAGCTTTTCATTATATACACATGTTTTGTTGTCTCTCTGAACAAATGGATCGGAAAGTTTGTTCCCATTGCATGTTCATTTTTCATCATATCTAGCCTTTGATATTGTTTCCAATTCCTTATAATCACTCGACATTATCTACAAATCATATAAATTAAGATATTAATATGCATATATTGTTATTTTTCTAAACATGATATAATTTATAAAATACAATACAGATTATAGATTTAGAATACTGATTAAATAACTATTAAAAATTATTGCTAATCTTAATTAGCATAATTAATCTTTATTCGCATAAAATTAAACAAAATTGAAATGAAAATTTTTCAAACATTAGTTTTTTAAGTACAAGAAAGAATTTGGATTTGATGTGGATGAGACAGCTCTCAGCAATTAAATACACTAACTAATTCAACAGTCAAGTAAGAATAAAGATACTTATATATATAAATGCATTTTCTATGTATTTATCAATATTTTTCACTATAAAAAAGTTATTAAGGTGAAATATGTGCATGCAATTCAGAAATTAAACACACTGATTAATCTTAAACCAGCCAAAAATTAACAAAATGAAAATAAGTACTTTTCACATATTTATAGCTATTTTTCTTTAGTTAAATAGGGAAAAATGTAATACTATATCTATAATGAAGTTTTATATGTAAAAATAAGTACATGCAATGTATCTAATCATATTCTAAATAATATAAAATTTAACAAACACAATTATTTTTAAAAAAATTCCAAAATACTTGTCGTTACTTTTCATTTGATAAACAAAAAAAATCAAAGAAAGCAATACAGTTATGATAATAGATGTTCTCATTTTAAACATTCTATTAGTGGCCAAAAACAGCGATAAGCAAGCAATTGTGTGTGTTTCAACCTTGCTCTAAATGAAACAAAAAAGTTTACAAGGTATTTTTGCAAAGATATTGAACATTACACCGGAAGTATTGTTGGTCTCCAGGTCAATGTTGTTGTTTACAAAGTAGAACTTCTCCATAGTTATTATTGAAAATAATCTTAAAATGACAAAAAAAACAATGGTGATCAACTGCATACTTACTCACCAGTTACAGAATAGATCACAGAAGTGGTACCCTAATCTGTGTGTTTCTTTACGTTTGCAAAATTAAAATTCTTCGAATTCAAAATGCTCAGAAAATATATCACTCTTTTTAAAACTTGAAATATCGTCGGCGTATTTGATAAAAACAAAACATATTGAAAATGAAATAATTAAAAAGTAATCACATTTCAGTTGAAATGTCTTTTGGAACATCTTTTAATTTCTGTGACATTGAAGATTTATTCCTTCTCTGCAAAATTTGATTAGATGGTGGCTCGAAGAAACAGAATTTTGTGTGTGTGGGCACTGAATTTGGTTTCAATTGCCTTCTGTTAGTGAAAGTCTGGTACAAAAAGCATGCTTCTTCAAAATGTTCGGAACATATTGAGGAATACTTAGTCGGTTTGAAATTTTTTCTGCCCAAGTTTTGCAACCACTTTTTTAATAAAAATGGATCCTTTAGCGGAAGAAAAAAAGGTTTTTGATCTACTGTCAGACTTTCCTTTTGCATTACGACAATTTAATGCGCTGCAGTATCTCATTTTGCTGCTCGATAGAAGATGTGCAAATCCGAAAATGGCGGCTAAATACTCAGTCGAATGAAGCACATGGCTATTTGTTGATATCCGCGCTTGCCGATGACATGTGACTGTGACGTCAGGTGAATCGAGTCCATTGGACTGGTATAAATTTATCACACAGATGTGTGTGTGTGTACAATTTTTTTTTACTATAGATAACATTTATTGGTATTTGCACAAGGGTTATCAAAATGTAAAATTCATTAGTTTTGATGATAAGTTTCACATATAGACTATACACATATTATTGAAGTATAACACATTGTATTGAAGAAATCTGAGCAACCCCAGCTGGAATATATTAAGCATAAGAATACTCTGGATTTTAATTTTTACATAAGTATTAAAGTCAAAAAGGTTCATCTGTATTGATACTATCCTGCTTATAAATTTAAGTCCTGAATAAATTTTTTGTGTATTGAGTTATTTACAAATATTGACCCAAGAAGTGTACTTAGATCAGTTCTATGATATTCATCAGTAATTAAGATCATGAAACCAAATATGATTTTACATATAGACATTTGTGATTCTGTAGGATATTTACTTTCTAAAAGCAATAGAAATATTCAAAATTTTAATATAACCTTTTTCAATTCTCTATTTACCCTTAAATGAATAACTTGACAAATTGCTGTTCACAATAATCTACATTAATGCAAAATTCAGTAAAAATAAAGGTAATTTCAGTAAAAAAATTTCAAAATTTTTAATGGGTTAATTGTCCAAATTCACTGATATTTTTATGTGACGTGTGTTGAAATTGCAAATTTGGAGCACTTGTATATTATATCGACTAATTTCTTCAAATCATAAAACCGCCAAATGCTACGATATACAACCAATAGTGGAAACTGTTCATGTAAATGCTTCAACACAGTAATTATAGCGATTTAATTTTTTTTTAAAATTCGAATGTCTTTTTGCTTGGCGAAATTAGTTGGCAGTTTAATACGTATGTTCCAAATTTTGGAATGGTATGAGTAATGATTTAGCATTTATTAGACAAACTTTGAAGTAATTAATTTTATATTTGAAGTTAATATATTTTCAAACATCAAACTTCACAGAAAGAATTCTGAATCTATTTTCTTAATGTTGTTTCAGTTTGAATTTTTTTAGTATAAATATAATTATGTATAAAGAATACTTTAGATGCATAATCAATGATAACAAAATAACATGTCAATACATTAATCCAAATAAGTTTAAGTTTGGATGAACTGAAGTTATTTAACACTATACAGACTAACTGGTAGAAATAGGTAAGCATTAAGTGTTGGTATGTTCAGTGTAAAAATCAAATATTCCCATTAAAACAGAAGATAATGCTTCGTATATTTTAGAGGAACAGATTGTAGGAATTTTGCAGTTAGTGTGAAATTAAAAAAAAAAGAAAGAAAATCCTTTGTCAATTTTATTTTGATGTAGTATATGCAATGTAAAGATTTATTAATAAAAACATTGCCATTTTATATGTGTATTTTTTTTTATTATTCAAAACTTCTTTCTTATAAGTTGCATGATTTAAGTATTCTAATTTGTTTTATGTAAATTCAGAAAGTTGATTGTATTGATTAAAGATCTGAAATTTCAAAATTCTTAGGATATTTCATTCAATCTGGATCCATACCATATACAATTTCTCAAAAATACTATGAAAAGTTTTGTTGACAACCTACAAACATAATGAAGTCTCCTGCTTTTGCTTTCTAGTTCCAATGTCACATAGCTGGTTGTTTTTCTTGAAAATTTAATTAATTTTAAAGAACGGACAACCCATTTAATTGTTTGTTTACTATTAATTGCCCGTGGTGGTGTTTAAAAATTTTAAGTTTTTATATGTCATAAACCTAATGAGATAAATAGAGAGAAAAATTCAGAAATTCAGCATAATTTGATCTTTTTTTAGCTATTTAATCTGTGATTTAGAAGAGGATTTTCTTTAATTTTTTTTACAGTATCATTTTATTTGTTTGGGTTGATGATATTTAATATTTTTTTCTTGTAAATAAATTGAAAAAGCCATTTATAAGGTTTCCAGATAATTTTATCAGATATTATCAATAAGATAAAAATTGAGATATAATAACAAGATATTATGCACGTTAAATATTGGCAGTTAGATCCTTATAGTATATAGTGTTACATTCATAGAGAGAGAGAGTCAGCTTTATATTTACTAATAGTGTATTCATGTAATGTTAAAATTAAGTGTCAATAAATAATGTATATTAAAATGAGAATGATTATTGAATAAAACTGTCCGATAAGAATTTTCTGCTTCATTATACGAGAAATTTTCATGAAAACAATTTAATTTGTTCTACTATAAAATAATTTTATTAAAAAGCATATTTCTTTAAGCATGTTTCTTAATTTATTTTTAAAAAGTCAAGTTCATTTCTTTCTGAATGTTGGAGACAGGCATTTCTAAAAAAATTCAAACCTTTTGAAGGGTAATAATTACAAAGGAAGTCAAACAATAAAACATATCAAATGTTTGTTTATAATTAGATTATTTCAGATATCCCAAACCTTTAAATGATGTTAAAAACAATTTCATTTCCATCACAGAAGAATTCCTAATTATTAATCAAAAACTTTCATTATTAACCAACTATTATTTTTTACACTGTTCTCAAAAAGTATAAATCTCTTGTTAAACATTAGAAATAGGTATGAAAATGATTAAATAAATAAAAATATATCCATGTCATTGACAAATCTTATTATAAATTCATTTCCAAAGTTATATTTACTTGCATTTCATGTTTCTGAATGTGTGTGTTCCATACTCTTCTATGAGAAATTATAGAGATAGTATTTCTAAAAACATTAAATATTTGTAGCTGGTAATTACCAAGGAAATCAGACAATGAAAGGTATAAACATTAACATTTCAAATTGGGACCATTTCATATCTACATGTTTCTTATAAATTACACTATTTTATGAATTTATGTAGAGTGATACACTATGTACCAATAAGTAATTGTACACATACGAGAAGTTTTTCCAAATTCAATGGTCTCAATTCTATATTGTAAAACATTCTCGTGCGTAAATAAACTACATGAAAACAAAGGACTAATTATAAGGATGCTAAAAATAATCTAGAACTATTAATAAATATGTAAACAATACTGCAAGAAGCTGCCGGCTTCGCAGACTAACACCAAATGACAAATATACTAAACTGAAACCAAAAATTCTGCTAAAAAATTACAAAAAATACTTCATACCTAATTATCAAACAAGGATAATGCAAAAATATAATAAAAATAAATAAATTTCAGAAATTAGCTTCACACACAAGAAGTAAACATATCAAGCATACGAAATTTACACACCGATTCAAAACGTGGGGAAATGTTGGGGTCCTCGTCACGTGATTTCGACTAGTCTCAATGTTGTGAATCAACCTCATAGAGAAAAATGTGTTAATGGTGTAATTTCATAGCATTGTATTTCTATTACCAAAAATGAAAATTAAACTATGATTTAATTCAGAAGGATTATTATGTAACTTTATATTAAACTCTTGTTAATTATAAAAAAATTGTGATACCTGCACACTTTCAAGACTATTTGCAAATGCCTTTCAAGATTTTAAGCTTCTGAAATGATTTCTTGACATCTAAATGAGGTTTTAAACAAAACATAATGCATTATTTTTAAACAATGCTGATATCACTTCCCCACAGGGATTTCATTTTCCACCTCTCATAGGATGCTATTATGAGGAATAATTTTCATGTACAAGAAATTGCCCATCCTATTAGTTAACTTGTTAAAATGGTTGCTAAAATGGGCAGTTTCTTCTGCATGAATCTAACATTTTAAGACATAAAAGCAATGTCAAGGTCTGTTTGTCATGGTTCCGTGTCAAAATACTGTGTTGGAAAATTTTATTCAAGGACAATAGTTAACTGTACCTTTTTTATAGATGAAAAGAACATTCTCGCATCTCGTTTCAAGTTTTTACAAAATTTTCTTAAAAATTACTGAAATAAACAGAAAATAACAAGTGCTGTAAATCTTGTATAAAACTTTATTATTTGTAAGAATATGAATTTAAAAAAAGTAAAAGTAATGTATATTTCAAAGTACATTTTTTAAAATTCTATAAAACTAATGGTATTTAGCATAATTTGGGATATGATCCAGCAATTATTTTACATACATTTGATCAACAAAAAATCTCTCTTGTAACAGTACAGAAATATCATCAAAACATATAAATGGTTGTGGAAAAACAAAATGCATTTATTTTTTACAATAAAGCTAGCATTTCAGTAAGGGACAAATTTAAAAATCCTTTTAAGGCAATAGGATAAGTAATAAGAAAATAGGATATAATAATAAGAAAATTACCTGAATTTGGAATATACTTCCCAAAATGCAAGTACTTTCAATTTTAATATAATATTTTAGCTTAGCTACCCAATAAAGAGCAGGATATTTTTTTCTGAGTTCACCCATTTTTAATGCATAAAATGAGTTTTGACAATTTTTCTACAATATCTTAAAGCCATACGAGCTTTTGTTTTACATGTTAAACAATAACTAACATAGGGAATGTTGGTTTCAAATTTTAAAAATTCAATATTATAAACAGATATATGAATTACGATGTTGCAGACAATCATTAAACTTAAAACACCTTTCTGTCTGGAAATGTTTCTTGTTTAGTTCAGTCTCTCACACATTTAACGAAAACAGTTTTCAACATAAAATCACTCAGTTATAAATACCTAAAAACCTGTTTCGGTCAAAAATGCAATTTTTTTAATTCAACAATTGATCATTCTGAAAACATGCTTTAGATAGTTTAAATGCTGCATGATTAATCAGCCACTCAATATTGTATTAATTTAATTGTTAAAAAAATAGATACTAAAAAAATATAGCTTGATTTAAAAATACTTATTCTTTCCTATGTTTATTTCTTCAAACATCTTCGATTTTTACATAAATTATCCAATATTATAAATACTAGTTATTTTTAAAAATCAAAACTAAAATGCAAGTTACAGAATAATAAAATTATACCATACAAATTAATAATATTTTAGATAGCAAAAGCACCACAAAATATGCAATTGTTAATAAATATCTGATAATAAAATTCAATTGTAAATATTATGCATTACTATTTAAGATGATACTTATCTATTAGAAAATATTCTGAATTATATTCCCTTGAGATTACTGACAAAATTATTTGCAATATGACAAATTCGTCAAAGGATCTTCACCAAAAGGTATAGTTTAAGTGGTTAAAGAAATGAGAACTTTTCAACTGATGAGCCAAATGTTTTTTTCTATCAGGGATAAGCAAATTTTTAATTCTTAAAACTATTAAAGATGTCTTTGGATGCTTCCACATTATTTCAGCCAGGAATGTTATCACCAGGAGTGATTCACAGATTTTGACATTGAAGTGTCCCTCTCCCATCCTTTATTTCAGGCTTGTACTTTACTTTATTCACTGAAGAACTACCAGAAGTTGTTAAAAACTGAAAATGAAAAGCGTCACTAGATTAATTTTTCTAAAATACTATGGTAAGAACCTTATCAACATATCAAAAGGTTTGATTAATTTTACAACATCCTGCCTTTTATCACATTTTAAGGATCTTATGACTTTTAGAAGCTTTTCTTCATCTTTAACAATAGCTACTAACTTTTTTCTCATCACATTCAAATGACCTTTCTTGTTTTGTATACAAGATCTAACTATTTTACAGGAAGTGTTTTATCAATTTCTTTACTTCCGTTACTGCATCGGTTCCATTAATTTTTAGATTGTTGTATATCATTTGATATACAAAATATATTATTCAGCAATTCACAGTAGAAATTGTCTGCAACCCGATTTATCCGTGCTTTCACACGTCGTTCTGCTGCACTTGAGATGCCACGCTTTTCCGGCAAGTTAGACTGGTTAATTTTTGGATATTTTTGCAATAAAGCTTGATGATTAGCGTTGAAATATTCAATATGGTTCGCTCGTAAGTGTCGAAAAAGTTCATCACGATTCGGACACAGTTCATTGCACACAGGACATGAACGGACTTCGAACTGATGAATAGTATTCATATGACTCTCTGAATCAGTTTCACTTAAAAATATTTCATCGCAAATACTGCAATATCTACCTCCATAAACAGCTCTGAACTTGTTAAAATGTTCTTCCAGTCGTTCACATTCAACGCAGTCTTCAGGTTCTTTATTCTTTTCATCAGACAAGTTTCTCGTGTCTTCTAACATCTCTACTGGGCTACTCATTGTATTTCAAACAAAGCAAATTTTTTTTTTTTAATCGAAAATCTTAAAATGGAGTAAAAATAGGTCAGTTCAGGTTTTGTAGTAAGTGAAGCATCAAACGATATTGTCCGTTAAAATGGAAGTCGTTAAATAAAGAGCACTTTTTTAGAAGAGGAGAAGGGAAGGAAACAGGGGTATGACAGTCTGCAGGGTTACAGAGCTTAGCAAATTTCTCGCCAATATCGGCGCTTGCTTTGAATACGATGCAAAGCATTCATTTTTGCATTAGACGTGGACCTGTTCACACGGTGAAAGCAATATTCTTATCGAAAGTATAAAAAAATATATAACCATCTTTCGAAATAGCAAGTTTAAATACATGGAACAAATTTATTTTAAATGAAATTAAATAATTTGTTCATTATTTTTTGAATAAAGAGTTTAATTATGTAATTGCAGTGGTAAGTAATACAATAGCGAGCAGAAAGCGCTTACATTATTGTTTGATTGTTTTTTGAAGCTCCGGGTTTTTAACGAAACGATACTGGATTAATTTAGATAATACGATTACTCATGGCACGGAAATTCAAAAAGAAGCAGCTCCTCTGTTGTACATTTTGTAGATGTTACGAATAAGTATTTTAAATATAACCAATAAGTGATTTTATCGGATCTTTTACAAATGTTATAATATAAATCGAAAGGGTAAGTTTTTTTTATACAGAATAAAAAGCGTTTACTAAAGTGATTTGAAAAGCTTATTTTCGTATTTAATTATCTATTCTACAAAATATAATGTTTATTTATAATTTTAGATAGCTTGTGCACTGTCTGATGCCTTTTTGCTAGCCCTTAGGCGTTTCATTGCCAGGCGCAGGAGGCCCAGGATAATTTACTGTAATAACGGTACTAATTTCCGAGGTGCTTTCAATGACCTTGCGAAATTGGATTGGCATAAAATATCGAGAGAGACATCAACTCAAAAAATAGTTTGGAAATTTATACCACCCACCGCCGCATGGTGGGGAGGCTGGTGGGAAAGGTTGGTTCGCATTATCAAGGAACTATTGAGACGTTCTCTTGAAAATCAATATTGTCCTATGAAGAATTGTCTACAGTGATTTGTGATTGCGAATTTTTAATCAATAGTAGACCTTTAACTCTTATATATCTGAAAATCCACAGGAATTGATCCCTCTTACTCCAGCAATGTTTTTAATAGAGAATCGCTGTTCCGATACTACCGATATTGACGAATTGAATTCGAGAGACTTAAGGAAAAGAATGAAATATAGAATTAAACTTTTAAGTGATTTAAGACAACGTTTCAGGAAAGAATATCTAAGTGAGCTAATACAAAAACAGAATGATAATCGGGTGCGGGAACCCCGAATTGGGGAAATGGTCTTAATTGGAAACGACAATAGGAAACGTTTGTCTTGGCCTATAGCTAAGATTATAGAATTAATCCCTGGTCGAGATGGAGAAATTCGAACAGTTGGGCTAAAAACTCAACATGGAACATTAATACGCCCCGTGCAACGTATCTTCCCTTTGGAAGTACAAGCGATTGCTAATAGCGATAAGGAGTTGAAAGAGGAATCAATTTCTGTTAAAAGTAATAAACCTGAAAAGGTCTTGAATACTAATGATGCAATTGTAAAAAAATATACTTCTT
The DNA here is from genome assembly GCA_019973935.1 of Trichonephila clavipes. Taxonomy (NCBI): domain Eukaryota; kingdom Metazoa; phylum Arthropoda; class Arachnida; order Araneae; family Nephilidae; genus Trichonephila; species Trichonephila clavipes. The sequence goes on along the minus strand of BMAU01019732.1, from coordinate 646,628 downwards.
CTGGAAGATTGGTTAAAGAACCGAAGAGACTTGATCTTTTGAATTATAACTGTTATAGGTTTGAGACTCTCCCCAAGTCTCAAAGGGGGGAGTGTGAATAAAAATGATTTGTGTGAATGAGTGGCTGCATGGCGCCACGTTTTTGTAACTGTGAAGAGGTTGTGTGACGTCATTATGTTCTGTATATAAAAAGGGTGAAGCAATCACGTGCTCACTCTCACTCGGTAGTTCTGAATAAACTAAGTTACTTTAATTGACTGGCACGAGACTGAATTTCTTCCTCCAACACCGAGCATCGGGTAGATGCAGCTCGCAGAATTTTAGAATTGAAATTGTTCTTTACAACCGTGCTTTTAACAGGAGAGTCCAACTTTTGTGTATTATTTGAGTTTAAAAAAAGAATTGTTGCATTGATAAACCCGAAAAGAGGGGGACCGAGTGTGACACGATCCCTCAATTTTTGGATTTGAAGATTTTGGCTAAAAACATTTGCCGATAAGACTGCCAGAATCTGAGAGTATCACTCCAAATCCTGACAGTCTTAACAAAAATCATTTAGCATGCATCCGCTGCTATGAAAATTTTTTTCGTTAAGAATGCCAGAGTTAGAATATCCAAATACAAACCCAACCCTGACAGTCTTAACCAGGCATGGCCAACCCGCTGTCCATTTGGAGACTTTTTGCGGTCTAGTTGAAATTTCTGTCTATATTATTTTAGACATTTGGACTACAGCAGTGCTTCTCAAAGTTTCCATATTCGCGACCCAATATTCCATCGCAATTTTCATCGCGCCCCCCTCATACAATAACAACGTATTGAATTCAATAATAACATACTTTCACGCTAAAACTACGATACGACTTTTTTTTCTCTTAAGTGCCATCGCGTGTATAAACGTCTCGCTAAGCAAACATGTTTATTTTCCCGGACATATATATACGACTTTACGAAGAGCGATCTTTTCTGCACACTACTAATCATACAATTTTTCCGAAGGCTTTGGAATGCAATAAAAGGATCTTGACAATGTTTGAGAAAGATTTAATTATTTCAGATGATTTTTGTTTCTTTATTCCTTCCCCCCTCTCAATGCATCCCCTACGCTCGCCTACGTGGAAAACTGTTGGCATTGGGAAGCGTAACTTTCAATCGACAGTTAATGGATTAATTATTAACCGTACGGAGGATAAAGAGAAGTTTTAATTTTTGTAAATAATTTTATATATGACAATCAAATGGTGTCACTGGTTATTAGTAAACTTGTTCTTAACTTAGTAATGTTAAATTAATTGTAAAATAAATTGTGTAGCACTGATACATTTATAAAAGTGTAAATTTGTATTTTATTTTTTATTACGTCAGAATATAATTTGTTTGTTTGCTTTAATACAATAAATTAATATTTTTTTTTACATAATCTTCTGTTTTCAACTTTTCAATATGCTCGCGCCCCCCTTGTACAGTTGTCACACCCCTCAAGGGGGGCGCGCCCCACAGTTTGAGAAACACTGGACTACAGACAGTTGAATCGAAAATATTGTGTTTTGACCCACCCCCAACTCTCCCCGTGCAGTTCTTAGCGAAATAACTTTTTTCGTTCATTTGACTTCCAAGCAATTATAATAACAGGTGTTGATGGATGAAGGAAGGCAGATGAGCGTGGGTATGTTATTCCTCTTTCAACGAGAACTTCGTTGAGAGTGAGTAGTGTATTTAGTTCTATTTGTCTGAGAAATAATTTATGGCTGTATTTTTAAGTTCAGATTAGTAATCTTTTTCTTGTTTTATTTGGCAATGAAAGAATCCGATGATGGATTTAATGAGTGGCCTCAGAACTGTAATACCAGCTAGTAGAAATGTAATGTAATTACGGCAGCAGAATAAAAATGTTTAATATTTTAACCTTCTGAAATTATGTAACTTTTTTCATTTTATGATATATTTTAATCCCGGTGCACAATAATTAATATCACACTATAAGAATCTAAACATTTGGCTATTGGGCAGAAAAAAAAACTTATTTTGTCAAACAGTGTAATAATTACAATGCTGTTCTTCTTTGCTTAATTGCCTTTCTGCATTTGAAATAAAAATTTTGAAAATATAAATCAATTTTATGCAAACATACTGTAACACAAGTATAAAATGTGAAGATGTTACGCACATAGTAGTTGTTATATTACGTAACCTCAGATGGCAGCATAAATCTACTGTAGATAAGAACCTTGTATGTTAAGAGATATTCTTCCACCAACAAGTGAAATCGGTCGACTTTCAACTTTGTTGTGATTGTGATCCAGTAAAAGGTAAACTTGCTGTTTTTTGATCATATCAATAATTATTGAATACATTTTTATTATATATTTATCTCAAGTAAAATACAAAAACAAGTGTCACATTAACTGTAAGGTAATAAAATATTTTGAATGTTGTACAATAATATAAAATATTTTGAATAATTTGTTTTATTTTTATATGTGCGGCCCACCTCAGTTTAGTAAACTTTTACTTGGCCCACCAACCGATTTGGGTGGGGCACCCTTGGTCTTAACAAAAAACATTTTTAGCAGGGCTGCATTCAGAAACATTCTAGCTGACGCTGAGCATCTTTGGGAAATGGAACGCGAAGAGTTCCTCCATCTCATATCTGAATCTATTGGGGCTTGGATGTTGAGTGACCTGGATTGATAGAGAGTTTCCTGGTTGATGAACACGGAAGGAGAAAGTGGGTGTAGCTAATATGGCTGGTTTCGGCGGTATCAAAATCTGCAAAGACATTTCATGGTAAGCAGACGAGAGACACGTTTGCTATTGGTTGAAAGGGATCAGTGAGCTGACACTCTAATAGCTGCCCTGGATTCAAGGAAAGTTTGCAGTTTTAAAAAGTTAGGTTGTCCGTATGGGTCCAATCCTTTCACGACAATGAAGCCCCTGTTTCTTTGGGCCAGGTGACAAATTTACCTATGACGTAAAAGGACAGGTATTCCAAGGGCATATATCCAGAGATGCGCCGTTGCAGAGAGAGAATATGTAAATGTTGGCGTTGATGTACCTGTTGGCCCGGCAATCTTCATCAGTGAACATGAGATTGGAATGGTCCACGGTGATGCAAATTACTTCTGGGTCTTTCCAGTCCTCCGAGATGCTATCAATGGGCAATTCGATGGGGACAGACTTACCACCATAGTGAAACACGTTAGCAAGTGCAAAGAAGGCTATGTGGGACATTTTGCTTCAGAGTGAAAATGTTTCTAATCACGCGCATTTTATACTCTGGTGGGTCACGTGATTTAATTTCTATTGTTAACGCATTCCAACCTTGAAAAAATGTCAATGTAACTAGAAACATATTATCTTACTGATGCTTTCCAACCTTACAAAAATACCAGTGTATCTAAACACCGATTGGCTTATTGACACATCCTCGAAAGTAATCTTTTCATCCAGCACAAATGATCTTTTAATTTAGCACAAGTTTTTAAAGAGATACACTCCAATCTTGGTACATCATTTGACCCGAAAAAACGGGGACCGCGTCGTCTCGCACCCCTTTTTTCGGTCCAATTTCGTTTTTTTTTACTCTTCATAAACTTTTTGGCTCCATTGCATCTACAGCTTGTTAAACGTCTGCAGGTATTTTGAAAAATAATATGACTTGACCTGGGTGCATTTTGATTTATGCCCCTGATCGTGCACGTCCTCATGCTGGTGGTTGAGAAAGTTTCCGTCGCAAAAGTCTTTGGAAAGCATCTCCAAGGCCGTGGTAAGCAATCCCAACTTTTGAAATATTTTTTGTTGGTCCATTCCTCTGACCAACGTAAGATAACTTTCCTTGGACCAACTGGGAAAACTTGCCCCTCGCACAAAACGGAAAATATTCGACGGGCACACTGTTGGATAATGGGCGTACTTGACGAAACCGGTCATTCGTGTAGTTGATGGATCGAATGTCTTTGGCCGTGGAGGTCAGCCCGGCATGGTTTAAGGTGATGCATATAACTTCGGGATCACTGCCATTACTGGAAATCGTAGCAATAAACAGTTCGATGGGCAATGGCTTGTCATCGTGGTGAAAAACGTTGGCATGAGCAAAAAAGGCTGGTTGACTACTAACAGATATGTTGCTTCACTGAGTGAGAAGGATTCTAGCTGCTGGCTCTGGCTGCTCGCCTTATATATCCTCGAGCAGTATGATGTCAGCTGGTATTCCATTGGCCAAAGCTTATCGATGCGAGCACTCTAAATGTTTTTCCAAAGCCCGTTTCCATCATTGGAGGCACACCATACGCCAAGGTAGATTCTCGGCCCGATGTATTTCCCAGTCGTCCAACTACGTGAACAAAGTCACGTACATGTCCGCCAGTCATGTGCAATACGTGACGCCCAAAGTATACGCATTCGAATTTTGAGGTTCATACACATCCCAAACTCGGCGAGACGGTGGACGACCCAGTTGAATAGAGCGTAAGTCGACTCCTTTATCCCACGTCAAATCCAAATGACTCGTAAACACAATGACCATTTTTCCAAATGACCCAGGAACGTGCACGAAAAAGTTGGGTTCAGCAATGATGGAATAAGGTTACTCTTGCATGTAATACGTGACTCGATCCGGCCATTGACCATGATTTCCAAACACAATGGTAGTGCGATGTCTATTCTGGTCCAATAAATTTTGTGTCGAAACCATTTTTTCTTGGTAGTTTTTTGGACAAAATAATGAGACTTATTTCAGTTAAAACACATTATTTATTACAAAAATTATTTACAAAACTATTTACATGCAAGATAAAACAATTATTCAAATATTTACAATACACACAGATCCATGGGTTTTATAACTAAATCTAATGGTATTTTTTGCACACTATTCTCCAGTATAGGCATCGTCATGTTCATGGGTGTTTAATGTTGCTCCATGGCCAACCCCGTTTCAAAATAATTCAGAAACTATATGAGATCATTATTCTCATCACACAGGGAACTCACCGTGTGAAGTAGCTGGGGTTCTTTGGTGTAGGTCGGGGTGCTTGAATCAGCTGTTCGAAAACCGAGCATTAGGTAGACTCTTGAGTTCCGAATACGGACGATATTAGCTGGTCGAACGAAGCATCATTCGTAACTGTTGGCTCCAAGGTATCGACAGGTGGATCTGGTAGATGAATCAGCTAAGCGTCTCTGAAAGAGTCATTTGCTCAGGTGGCTGAAGAATCTGCTCTGGAAGGGACACGGGTTGAGGGGAGGCCCAGGCTGTCGTTGGTTAGGCTATGAATACAGGAGTCACAGGTTGTCTAATGACTGGGATGATGCACACTTTGGATCTGCTCGGAAGGCTAAACGATGGTATAAGGATACTCTTCTCGTAATACGTCACTCGATTGGAACAACGACCCAGATTTTCAATCACAATAGCAGTATGATGTTGTGACAAATATATACGGAACTTTATCACTAACCTTCTGAGACGTCTTTTATAGGGAAATTTAATTCCCCTACCTATTTCCAATCAGCTCCAAAAAGAGGACAGGGATTCCTTATTATATGCAGATTAGATAAAGTGTTTAAGTCAAACGGAATAGTAAAGTGATAAGCAGTAGGAGAGAGAGAGATTGAAGCAGGAAGGTATAATAGTGAAGTTAGAGATTTATTATTGAAGATTTATAGGTGGATAAATTAATCTCAGGAAGAGTTGAGATTCAGTGTGGTAAATATTGATTTATAATTAAAGTCTCATTAAAGCTTTATATTAGGAGTGAGATTAAAGTTAAATGTTCAATAGGAATATTATTGAATATAATTCTGGGATCTCTTATTGCGGTAATCTCTGCGTGATCGATATTCTAATTGTTAATTAATTGGATCATTTAATATTTAAGTTAATATAAAGGAAAGTCCCTTTTAAACCTCATATAGCTATTTTAAATTATTTGTTATTAAAAGTCTTTGATTCTATTTGGGAAAGATAACCAAATAAAGAAAGTTATTCATAAAAATGGCTACTGGTTCTTCTTTGACTCAAAATTATTCTCGTTCTCAAAGTGAGATCCAAGGGGATCTTCACAATGTCGATACTAGTCTAACAAATTTTGTACAGAAACCATTATTCTTCTTGTGTTTTTCGAAAAAAAATGAGACTTCTTTAAGGTAAAACACATTATTTATTTACAAAAAATATTTACAACAATTATTTACAGACAGATCCATAGTTTTAATAACTTTAATCCCAGTTGTTTTTTCACACTATTGTCTAGTCCAGGCATCGTTATGAGTGTTTCTTGCTGTTCCATGGCCAACCCCGTTTCAAAATGATCTAGAAACGATATGAGATCATTAATCTTATCACATAGGAAAGGCCGTGTGAAGCAGCTGGGGTTCTTTGGTGTGGGCCGGGGGTGCTTGAAACACCTGTTCGAAAACCGAGCATTAGGCAGACTCTTGAGTTCCAAACACGGACGACATTAGCTGGTTGGTGAGTGAGTGATTTTGTGGTTTAATGGCGCAAGGGCCAATTTTGGCCAAACTGCGCCAAACACTCGTTGGAAAAGAATTTTTTTTCAAAAGTATATAAAATTACATCCGCATATGTATATATATGCACGCATGCAAGCATATATATTATTAAATGTAACATTACAAAATAAAATATAAAAATCCAATTTTGTTAAAAATACAATATCGTAAGAAAATATAGTTAAAATGAAATATGACAGCTGAAAATGTAAAAATTTATATTAAAACTTTGTTCAGTTCGGTGAAAAAAGTTTCACTTTCATAAAAGATAAAATTACTTCTGGCTGTTTCTAACACGGGTCGGAGTTATCCCGTGAAGAAATCCCCCTGTCTCCAAGACTCGTTCTTCCAATATTCTTCCGACAAGAAGTATTTATCATTTTTCTTCGGTGATTCTATTTGTTCTGCCATGTCGTATACGATCATGTCTTCATCGTCAGTGTCTTGAATAGATGAACTTTTTCTCGGTTTATGGGGTGCCATTTTAATTTCTATTTTTGGTTTAACAGTGGGTGCTGTAACGTTACATATTGTTTTAGGATTTCGCTTTTTTCTGCGAGATTTTTGTGTAGAAGCATGGGATACAGGGGATATGATAGTAGAAGGTATACTATTGGATGTGGTAGTTTCTAGAGCAGAGGGATGCGTTTTATTTGATAAGGCAGTAAACATTGTTGTTGTAGATGTAATTAAACTAATAGATGCAGAGGAAGTAGTAATAACAAAAGGAACAGGTGGTTGAGATTCGGATGATGTAGCTGCCGCAGAAGATGTGGTTGGTAAGAGTTGTGCCTCAGTTGATGCAGATAGTTTGGTAACTGTAGGAATTTTAAAAGGCATTGTTGGTTTTAAAACGGCTGTTAAAGGTTGCAGTAGTTTTAAAGGTGGACATACTATTTTTGTAATGCTGTCATCAGTTTGGGTTGTTGTGGTTGTAGTTGAGGATTTGGTAGCTTGGGAATATGTTTGAGATATTTGTGGTAGTATCAATTTTTGAGCTCTTGGGTAGGAGATATTTTTGCTTGTTTTGATTTCTTGAATTTTCTTTTCTAATTTCCATTTGGAACAGAGTTTGGAATCGGACTGATGCGACTCTGAACAGTTAAAACATTTAGGCTCTAGACTGCAATCTGTGGAAGCATGTCCAACAGATGCACATCTAGAGCAAGTAAGTTGACCGCGACAGGAAGTTTGTGAGTGTCCGAACCTCTGACACTTAAAACAGCGCAGAGGATTCGGAATGTATGGACGGATTTTGCAATTCAAATATCCAGCTTTAATGGTGTGAGGTATTGTGGGGCTGCTAAAGGTTAAAATTATATGTTTGGTTGGTATAACTGCTGTATCTTTCTTTATTGTGATCCTTCTGACCTGAATAACGCCCTGATCAGAGAATCCGTCTAGGATTTCTGCTTCAGGGGTGGTCAACAGGTCAGGTTCAGAGATGACTCCACGGGATGTGTTTAAAGATTTATGTGGAATTATATTCACAGGTGAATCGAGAAATGTTTTCGCTAGAAGAAAAGACTTTGTAGAGCAGAATTCGTTTCAATTAGTAGATCCCCGGAACGCAATCGTTTAACTGATTTCGGTTCACCACCTATTCCTACGAGAGCTTTTTGTATTAAAAAGGATGATTTCTTCCCCATTTCATTATTTTCAAGTGAAATTAGTAAAAATCTGGCAGTCGTTGAAACTTTGTCAATGTTGAGAGTGGGTTTTACATGAGCATCATGAGTTGAGTAAGGTTGGTTGGGGGTTTTAAAAAATGCGTTTTGAGTTTTTTCTTTATTTTGACTTATGTTGGTTTTTTTTAGAAAGGAGGAGGAGAATCCCTTTCGATTTTCAGAGGACCAGTTTGGCAGGGCTAGCCCTAGATTCAGCAACCAGTAGTGGCCTCGGGAGAGCCCCCCGCTCTGCAATGCAGGACCCCATCCAGGCACCACCTGGAACTACAAGACAGGCGGGATTATACACCAGCTGATAGAGCAGCCAGGACATGCTGGTTAGGCTGTCCCGGGCTCCTGTACTATCTGGCGGCCTGAGACGCAGAACTCAACTTTTCTCCTGTACCCTCTACATGACCGCTTCCTCCAAGACCCCACCTCACTAGTCCAAAGGTCCTCAAAAGTTCAAAACCCCGCTCCAAGTGCCAGTTTTCCCAGGGAGCAGTCCGTTGTGTCATCATACCAAAAGTGAAAACCCATCAGACACAACTTCATTCCACTCAGTCCTGATCTGCCACAGGACTTCGTGGCAGAAAAATAAAGATAATAAGTTGAACACAAAAAAAGCAATAATCGAACATAAAAGAAGCAACAAAATCAATAATCGAACATGAAAGAAGCAACAAAATCAATAATCGAACATGAAAGAAGCAACAAAATCAAAATATTAAAAGAAATTTTAGAAATGCAAAGGAAAAGAACGGAATAAAAAATATAAACCATAACACGGTAGTAAAAATATCAAATTTTTACCAGAAAAAAAAAATGAAGTTAGAACAAATTTCAGTGTCCAATGTGGGTCTGTTGTCTGGACGTGAAAAGAAGAAAAGGGAAATTGGAATGGCAAGAAAGAGGGCCGAAAATAGAGAAGGATCACTAGGGTTCCCCGGGTTCGTGAATTTCGTGTTTACCAAAGACAGTAAACCCCTAGGGAGAAGGAAAAGATCACTAGGGCACCTCGGGAGCGTGAAACCCGCACTCACCTAAAGGAGGTGAGCCCCCTGAGGGGATTAGCTGGTTGAATGAAGCATCATCCGTAATGGTTGGTTCTAAGGTGTCGACAGGTGGTTGAGGCACAGGTGGATCTGGTAGATGAATCTACACACGTGGTACAAGTGTATCATGTAATTGGATTTGTACAGGTGGTTGAGGCGTCAGCTCCGGTATCTTTCTGAAATGAATCTGCACAGGTGGTTGAGAAACAGGTATATCTGGTAATTGGATTTGTGCAGGTGGTTGAGTCATCAGCTCAGGTTTTTCTTGTAGAGTCATCTGCTCAGGTTACTCATGTTGAGGTATCTACTCAGGTGGATGAAATATTGGCTCTGGAATGGACACGGGTAAAGGGATGCCAATTCAGTCGTGGGTCTGGCTTTGAATACAAAAGCCACAGGTGGTCGTATGACAGATGTGATGCGCATTTTAGATCAACTAAAAATGGTCTTTTTGGAGGAAGGCAAGGATTTTTCCACCAAAGGTCACTTGCTCATCTCTGCAGGTACATGTGAGCCGAGGTAGGAGGAGGAAACTTGTACGCTTTTTGATCATACTTCTTCTTTTTCCTGAAATTTCCCAGGTTGAATCCATTCTCAATGAGTTAGGGGAGAATGGATTCGGGGATAATGTTCAAACCAAACACTGTTTTTTGAAAAGTCGGCAAAATGTAGTTAGTTCTAGCTGGGATTGGCTAAGCAGTATGTGGCTCCGAGATTATTCGATGGTACGGCATCTGGTCGTAGGGCTCAAATTTCCTCTTAAATAGATCAGGCTTAGCTTTGCACCTTAGACAAGAGGTTGGTAGTTTGTAAATCAGCATGGGCACTTGGGTCATTTGAATCAAATGCACCTGTCCAGTTTTCACCGTTCGGAAGACAAAGGTAAAGCCTTTTTTTTACCGCAACCATGTTTACATAAATCTTTACCATCATCTAGTCGTTAATCTTGATCGGTCGATCGGGATTTTTTAAAAGTCCTTGAGACACTTTTTCCCATGTCATATAGTCCAGTCTAAATTCGTTTACATTCCTGGCTTCCATCACGGCACGCTCGAAATTATCCACATGAGCATTTTTGATGCAAATCTTCGTGACAAAATTATACAAACACACTTTTGGTGTGTGGGTTTTGGTAGATGATGCAAGCTTTGACTTCCCCTTGCCGAACTACGTATTCCAGCAGGTCTAGTTTCTCGGGAATAGTCCCAGGCACCATGGTGGTCGAAATGTACTCTGGGAAGGCATCGATCTTCCTGCTGGCTGGACAAGAGGCAACTGATAAGTATCGAAAAGGGTCCTCCTTTTATAATTTTCAGACAGGATGTGGACAGAGCTACCTATAGCCAATTGTTCACAGATGAAAAATGAATAGCCAATCTTACTCAAGAGTGAAAAAAAATGATTGTTGGGTTGGTGGAGAGTGACACTCATGCTTTGCACAGCAATCCAACTATGACTTTGCGTCTGGTAGCAAAACGTACACATTCCCCCAGTTCTCATCAATTCAAATTCAAGAGCATCACGGGGTCCATTTGAAAGGACTCGAGGGGCTACAACTCACTTGAATTTCTTTAAATTTCAATTATTTCAATTTGGAACGTTGGTCGGTAACACAAATGGTACCTACAATGAGATAATGTAAATATTTAAACAGTTCATTCGGACACCCCCGATCCAAACCATAAGAGACAACACCGTTGGTTAGCTTGAAACCATTGTCCCCGAGACAGAACCCGACCAAACCTTGGCTGTTTAAAATTATTTGACGATTTTTTTGGTAAATGGGGATCTGTCACTTTGCATAAGGGGGGGAGGAGGTCGCCGAAATACCCTGGGTCTGAAATCAGGTCTTCGGTACGGTGGTCTAAAATGGGTCTCCAATGTAACCTAGAATATCTTGATAAATCCTCATTCGTCTTTCTCGTGGATGAGGAGAATAACTACGTCGAGAATACGTTTGAATGACGGAAGCTACCTTTCGCACAGGTAAAGCTACCGTCTTTACAGGTGAAGAAGCAACTGGCTCAGGTTTAGAAACAACAGGTCCAGGTTATGAGGAATAAGAGGTTCTTTCATTCTCGCCTAGAGATGTGAGAGGAAGGAAAGGATATCCCAAAACAATCTACTTATTGATCACACAATTAGCAACACAGTTCAAGTAATTTTAAAGATGCACCCAATCTAAGCAATATGTGGATAAATAACGAGATACGCAAAGTATTAGAAGACTTTAAATTTCGACCCACTTATTTATTGATTGAATCTACTTTCCTAATTATCTGAGCACAAATTAAACTCTAGTGACCAATCGTAACTTTAATTCATTCACTTATTAACTATCTGAAATATACTATAAAATTGAATAATACCTGATCAGTAGCAATCTGTCTTATCTTCTCACTTTCTCTCTTCACTAGCTGGACAATCTAGACTATATTTAGCAGACCTAATTTAAATAATCAGAGTTTCTTCTTCATAGAGTTGGGTGTGAATGAACTAGATTTGAAAGACTAAAGATTTCCCAAGAGGATTTTATTAATTGAAGGACGCGGATAGAGCCTTCACAAGGTGATTTAGAGAATCCACTGGAAACAAACCTTCCAAAGAGTCAATGGGGAGTTGAGGTTCATGAATGATGGGTTACTGAGACTCGGGAGCAATGGGGTTTTCAGATAAAGATTCATTAGTCATGGATTCATCTTGTGACGGTTCATGGGAATTTGAAGCCACTGGAGTCGATGGCAAAGATGAAACCGGCATGTCAATAAAATCCTCATACTCTGGAGAGTTAATTTTCGTAGGAATGAATACCATAAGATGAGTGGAAGCTGCTGAAGTGCTGTTATTTTTCAAAGTGTTTGTGAATTTATTACCATAAAATTGTCGCTTGTGCTTTCTAGCAATACTTTTAACCATTTTTAAGTTAAAATAAAACAGAATAAAACAATTAAATAAACTTTTTTACGCTGTCAATTCTTTCAGCATGAAAATCAAACGCATATGTAAACAAAGTCAAAACAACAAACTTGCTGCCAGGTTTTACACATAAAAAGGAAAAAAATGCTTTTCCAAATACATTTATATTTATTTTTAAATGTTCTATTTTAATTTCTGACTAAATATTTGTTTTTTAATTATAATATTTCAAATCATATACCATGAAATAGAAATGTAAACAAACAACTCGGGCCACTTCCGGTTAGCAGAAATTTACGATTAAGTAGTATATAAAAAAGCTGTAACTCAGCTTCTAATTAAGAAAGAAACAAAATTTAAACAGATTTACAAAGATAAAAGATTTAATTGTAATATAAGACCAAAAACGAAAAATCGACATTTTGACCAAAAATTGAGTTTTAAGGTGTCTGACTAGTTGCGGAGACATTTTTTGAAATTTTGCTGAAAATTTATTTTTAAACTCATTTTTTGTTTAATTATAACTGAAAACTAATAAAAATAGCAAAAAAATTTCTTTTAATGTATTTTTTTTTTAATATGGCCAATTTTAGGTTTAAATTAGACGTTATTTGTACGTTACGTTAAACACAGTAAAATAAATTCTAATGCATAATATTTTAAAAAACCCACATAATTTTACTCAAAAAACAGTTACTAATGAATTGACCTAATATCTTTGAAAAATTTTAATTTGTTACTGAACTAGAAGTCAAAAAGTGCACGCAATGCAAATTTTTCAAAAATTTCACATTTATCACACAGAAAAAAAATAATAAAAAAGGTAAATATGCTGTTTTTTCTTAATCCCTAGATCACATTATACATACTATAATAATGCACAATTACACAAAATTACAGACAATTATCTACAGAACTTTTTGAGATATCATGCCTACCGTGTAGTAAAATATCAAAAAATCTGTTTCAGAGAAAATGCATTTAAAGATTTAAAATTCAAAATTTAAAAAACTATACTGCTAAAAAACCTAAAACCTCTCTATATCAAAAGAACAAACATTTTCAAAGCAATTATGAATATTATATACTTTCTTCAAACTTTTATCTTTTAATATTTTTAACAATTTTATAGTGTCAAAAAAGCTTTTTCTTAAAGTCTAAGTACACAGTTTACGAAATACAGATTAGACGTATAAAAGCACTTTAAAAAAAACCTTATTGCATTAAAAATAAAAACATTTTACATAGAAAAACAAATATATATTATTCCATATTATTTTTAGAAGTTAAGAAATATATCATACAAAATATATTTGTGTTGTTTTACCAGTAAACATTCACGAAAAAACTCTTGAAAATATTGTTTATCACAAAAGTTATAAATTAGAATAAAAATCCTGCAAAGAAGTACTTTAAAACCCTCCATATGAATATACTAAGCCTTCTGTTTTTTCATCCTTAGTACTTTTTGTTTTCCTAGCTGCTTTTCTTTTTTCGAAACAATTTCGCAATCGGTAAAGAATGTCTTAAAGATGTTGAAATCCGTTGTTTATCAAATTTAAGTAACTCTTGAGCAACACTTTCAGGAACGGAACCATTTACATTTCAAATTACTGATAATATACCAGCATAACCAGAATTATAAAGTATTAGAGCTAATAATGCACCCAAACGAAATGTTTCCAGTCCAATAAATATATTTTTGGGAACAATATTCCACAAAATGATGTTATAACTTTCATTACAGTTCTGTGTCTTACCATGAAGACATTTTTTCAACAAAGTTTCATTACACAGTTTTAGATATGTAGGCTTTATTTGGTTTTATAATTTTATTAGGAAGTCCTTGCTCAATTTCTTTGAGGGGACTCCCAGCTGCTTTTGCCCTTTGGTAACGACACCAACTCTCAGATCCTTCAGGACACTGTCCATGCAATGAATTGTTTTTCCAGATACACAGTGAAAAATGCAGCTATTACACTACTCATCATCTTTTGTAGATTACCTACATTGCTTCGAATAGCTATTCCTTAATAGTTCTGAATTCTGTCGATTAATTTATCAGTTAATTTATTTTTCCCTCCCAAACCTTTCGTCGTTTTTTTTAATTGAAGCAACCGCCCCGCTACACGTTTCTGTACATGACCTATACACTCGAGTTTGGTTACTGTATTAATTCCATAAAAGTTTTTAACAGATTCATATCCTTTTGAGTCCCCATCTCCGTAGTATTCATTGTACTGTACATTCCTCACATTTGATCTCTCAAATATACAGTAGGCTCCAACAACCTCCATGTTCCCCGCGGAACCTTTATAGTTCAAACATACATGTTTCGATGATTGGCTATCGCCTTTCGCGCATATGTGGCAATATTGTGTCATAACTTCAATGTCTAAAATTTTACCGGTGTCAACTGATATGGCACTTACACACCCATTCAAAGATGAGTAGCCTCTGCGTTGCCAAGTACCATCAATGGATATTCCACATTTAGTGAAACTATTTGAGCCTTTGATTTCACTCAATGCAGCGTTGATGTTTTCTTGAGCAACGCGTTCAGTTGCTTTCAACAGTTTTCTTTCTTAATTGCGGAAAGCAAGTTTTGACAGGAAAGGTAAACCGAGGAAAGCACATAACTTTTTGCCAGCTGAAAATCCTTTCCCGATTATCCTTAGCCCCAAAACAATTAAAGAGTTTATAAGACAAGAACCTTTCATCTTCTCTGTCGTAGGAAACCTTTAAAGAAGGAGCAGTTTTTGCACTTTAGGTTCATATGTGAGCATAATCCACTGACAGAGTCTTCTATAAGTTCCAAGCCCTGAGAATAACAATCAGGACAACAAACTATGGCAAAAATGAAATCAAAGTTGTCCAGCTGACAATTATATTGTCTTTAGAAGTTTCAAACAATCTTTCTGAAAAAATTTCCAAACTTGTATGGCTTGATTCCAACTTTTTGGCACTAGCGGATTCAGTAGAATTGAGCTCAGATGTTTCATCATTCTCATTAATAGTGGCACGAATGGTATAACGATTTCCAGTAAATCGGCGCTTCTTAGACCTCCCAGATATTGATTTAGCCATAATTAATCAATATTTTGTCTTAAGAAAGACAGTTTTTTTCATAAAATATATCAAAATAATAAATTAAACGAGGAGCGATGAATCGAGTAGCTAGAACATAAACAAATCGAAAAATGACAACAAACTTGTAAAGTTGTTGCCAAATTTTACTAAAACTATTAAATAATTTTTAAAAAAATATCACCATATTCAGTTTTAATGTTACCAAAATTAATATTTTATAAATAAATTCAATAAAATTCCAAAAAGAGTAAAATCTTTCAAATTCAAAGTACTTCCGGTTTCGATTTCTAACTTCCGGTTCGTTTTTGTTGTTCTCACTTGACATAAAAACTGCTATAACTTCGTAAATAATTGGAGTACAAGCAAAAGTAAGGTATTTTTAGAAAGAAGAAAATTCAAATATTAAAAATATCAAATAAAATTTTTTTTTTGTCATGTTCATCAAAATTGATGATTTTACACTAGTCAGGCACCTTAAAGGTTTTTGTCACTGTATATAAAGGCGTAAAACAAAACAATTTTTTTGTCCTCATTTATCCTTTCCCCATTTCTAAATTTCATGTTTGGATTTTCCCATTTGGGTTTCCCCCTTTCTAATTTCATGTTTGGACGCTGCATGCTTCCGTCCCATGGTTTGAATTATAAATGTCCAACGTTGGATGGGATTGATTTGACAGAACTCTGATTACTGTCTGGTTCTAAGAGGCTTCCATTCCATGATTTTTTTACAAAATGGTAAACATTTATTCCACTCCCCCCAAAAAAAGTCTTACCTTAAAGATGTATCCAATTTAATCATTTCATATTTTTTTAAAAACCATTTCTATTCTTACGAAAATGGTAAAACATTGTTTCAAATCTCAAGTATTTATTTGAAAAATGAACTAAACTTGACACTTTTCGTGCCTCTTTACATGCTCAAAACACCAACAAAATCGCGACAAAAACAGCACTAATAATATAATAAGGAACCTTCTGCTTTCTGAATTATGAAGCCATGTGTATATGTAATAATAATGGGAGTGTAATGATGAAAAAAAAAAGAGAAAAAATAATAATAATTTAATGAAATACCGGTGAAATGAATAAAATATATGTGAAAAAATCCTTTTAACAGAATAAGAGGAGGGGGAGAACGAAATTTTCAATAATGGAGGGTAAATTATTCTTCCGAGTCTCCACATCACATCAATTCTCAAACGACGTTGGTGAGAGGATGGACCCCCAAAAATGGGAAAAATGCACTTGGTACATTCTTCCAATTTTTCTGGGTCTGACACTCTAGGTTGAAACATTCTACCTACACACGAGGCAGGTGGGTTGGACCCACTGGGCTCGGTCCAAACAGTCTTTGTGAAAATTGTACCCACACTGGGTCTTGTGAGGAAAATGTATCGGCTCCAGGCAGATAGACCACTTGTCGGGAACTTGAAATCCGGGATCTGAACAAGAGTTGGAGGGACGAGTGACCCAGCGTCACCCACTGGTCCAGATCTATATTCGTAATAAAATCAGGCAAAAGTAACCTTTCTACACATGTCGAGTTTCATATATTCTGTCTATATGCCCCGAATTTAGACCCCGTTGCCCCTTTCGACCATCCTGTGCGACAGGTTGTCCCGAGACTTGGAGGGCTCGTAGAAGCAGAGACAGGGAAGTGATGTCGATTTCCCATTTGAGGAAGATCATGTTGCAAAGAGCTACAATGTCGTAAAAATGTTGATCGAACGAATCTGTGTTGTAGGAAGCAGCGCATGTGAAATACGTGGCCACAAAGCGTCTTTTCTTGCCAGTGCATTGTATTGAGGCAGATGGGACACGAATATGGCACTTGAAACACGCTGTAGGGTCATTCCTGTCCATAACAACCATCCAACATCATTTGAGCCAGTTTAGTCCAGGGGTCGAGAGTTTGGGACCCATGTTGTTCCCAAGCTTTGTTTGCCAAATTGTACAGTATGGACTTGGCAAATACTGTCCATATAGCGTGGAAAAAGCACCTTTTCCTTTGACGGCCTCCTGTTCCAGGTAATCAATGTGCAGGTCACCAGCTTCAAAATAACAATAGCTCTTGAACGAATGAACGTCGTGGGGATCTTGATCACGTAGTACAATCGGTTGAAAAAATAGTTGAGCACCGTACCCCTTTCAAAAAATTATTGAAAACGCAAAAGACCTTTTTTGAAACAAATAATTTGTTTCTCATAACTTTACATGAAAACCATCTCATTTGGGACAAACTCGCTGTAATTTTTTTTTGTTATTTACACGTTTCCGTACAAATGTTTTGTTCCCGCTCTTTTCCTTTAAATAGTTCTTTTCACATGAATATTGTATATTTTTTCACTTACTTTTTACCTAAAAGTTGAAATTGGGGTGTCAATTGAAATAGGAACCAAAGTTGCTTGGAGAATATACAGGTATGCACATCACAAAATTTTTCAGTTTTCTCTCAAAAATATTTTTAATGGTCAAGAGAAAATTTGTCATTCCACAACACAGAGATGATTCAAACAGGGGTTATCTACCAATTAAATGTAGGCATTCCAATCTTGGCGTGTCAGGGGTTATCGACAAATGAAATTTAGGCATTTCAAAGTGGTGTGTCTTGAAAAAACCATGGAAGGACAACAAGCAAACTCCTTCCAATCTTGGTGAGTGTCTTGGAAAAATCAGGGAACTACAACAAGCCAACTGAAAGATACGACATAAAGCCCACTCCTTCTAATCTTAGTGTGTCTTGAAAAAACAGGAGACGAATAATCCACTCAGACTTTTGACAGGGGAGTCCAACTTTTGTGCACACTCAGGAACATTGAAAATAGCGACCCAAGAAGAAAGCATCGGATTGAAATGAAATTTAATACACTTAATGACACAGATGAGAGATTCACTTGATCTCAAAAACAAGACAATTAAACGAATACAGGGCGTGCAATGACAGAAATACTGGGCAACTTCAATAGCGCGTTGGACCACCTCCAGCTGCAATACATGCCGCCACACGGTCCAACATTGAGTTGATTAGACACCTTAAGTTGCTCTGAGGCAAATGGGCCCACAAATCTTGAACAGCCAACTCTAAATCATGTACAGAGTGACCCGAGGGCATCTGCCGTTTTAGCTGATCCCACACGTGCTCTACAGGAGACAAATTGGGGGAGCGGGCCGGCCAGGGAAGAGTCTGAAAATGACGTAGGAAGTCTTGAACAACTCTTGCTGTACGCGGACGAGCAATATCTTGTTGGAAAATTGCCCCTGGGAGACCATTTAGGAAAGGTCCTACATGGGGTCGAAGAATATCATCAACGTAACTTTGGCCCGTTAAGGTTCCACGCATCATAATTAAAGTGGGCTGGCTATCATAGGCTATGGCCCTTCAGACCATTACACGAGCTGTGCGGGCAGTGTGACGTAGAACAGTGTGGGGGGAATTGTACCACTAACCAGGGTGCCTCCACACCCATACACGGTTATCATCTGTCCCCAAAACAAACCGGGATTCATCACTAAACACAACCTTTTGCCAATCTGTGACATTCCACATTGATCTGGCTTGGTACCACTGTAGACGCAGTTGCCGATGTTCCGGTGTTAAAGGGAGTGCACGGAAAGGGTGCTTGGATTTAATATTTGCTTCTGCAAGGTGTCTGGAAATTGTTTGTGGAACAATTGCTACGCCTACGTCTGCTTGTATCGTTGAACGAGTCACTGTGGGGTCCACAAGTGCTTGCCGCACGATCCATCAGTCCTCTCTCCTCGTGGTCTTCCTGGTCGCTCCAGACCCGGTTTTCCGCACGTGAGTACCTTCTCGTGTCCACTGCTCCCAACAATTTCTAACGGCACACTCTGAACGATCCATATGGTCAGTAACACGGCGCGTCGACCAGCCTGCAGTTTTCATCCCGATGATCAGTCCTTACTCAAACTCGCTTAACTGTGAGAAATGTCTTCTAGCACGTCTACCTGGCATGTTTCGCTTACCAAAGTCTTCCTACAATCGGCGGGTAATCATCACGTTTATGAATCTTCGAATTTGCGCTGTCTTATATAGCATCCTCTTCCTGATTGTAGCGCCCCCTTGGCATGTATGAGCATGCGTATTGGCACAAAACTTGGATCATTTGCATATCACATTACGCTGTACTTATTTGCAAAGTTTCGCGATTGTACTTAGCTTCCTTCTTGGGTCGTTATTTTCAATGTTCCTGAGTGTATTATTTGAATGTAATTTTAAAACATGCACTCCAATCTTAGTGTATTAATTGACCCGAGAAAAGGGCGACCGAGTACAACTCGATCCCCTGAATTTCGGCTATGACGTAATTTTGCTAAAAACATTTACCACTGCCAGAATCTGAGATTAGAAATCACTCCAAATCCTGACATGAAAAACATTTAACATGCGTCCATTGCCATGAAAAAAGTTTTCCGTTAAGACTGCCAGAGTTGGATTATTAAATGCGCGCACCCAAACCCTGACAGTCTTAACAAAAACATTTGAACCGTGCTGCATTCAGAAACATTCTAGCCGCTGGCTGCTCGCCTTTTATACTCTAGTGGAGTCACGTGAAACGATTCCTATTCGTTGACGCTTTCCAACATTGAAAGTAATCGTCAAATGCATCTTTTTAGGGTAAGTATTCAAAGAGCTGCACTCCAACGTTGACATATTATGTGTTTTGAAAAAGGTAGGAACTAGTCGACTCTTGTGTTGACTCGGTCCCCTTTTTTTGGTATAATTGTTTCTCTCCTCTACCAAATTGGCAGTTTGTTTGTTGCATTCAGCCTGCAACTTGTTAAACTGATGCACGTAATGTGAAAACCGGTATGATTTCACCATAATGCACTCTGAAATGTCGAAATACTCGTGTGCATAATCGTGCAAGTGGTCAGGCAGGCCGTGGTCACGCAAATCGAGAAATTTGGGCAGCGTCTCCGTGATAATGTTAAACAGTCTCAGATTTTCAAAGACTGTTCGCTGGTCCAATCTTTTCACGACAATGAAGCCCCTGTTTCCTTGAGCCAGTCGACAAAATTGACCATTGATGCAAAAGGACAGGTATTCTAGGTGCACGGATACAGGGATGTGCCGTTTCTGACAGAGAGTTTCGTTAATGTACATGTTTGCTCGGCAATCTTTGTCAGCCGAGATGAAACTGGAATGGTGCACTGAAATGAAAATGGCATCCAGATCATCCTCTGGGATGCTGGCAATGGACAGTTCGATGGGATAGACTGACCACCATAGTGAAACACGTTGGCATGTGCAAAAAAGGCTAGTTGAGACATGTTGCTTCACTGAGTGAGAACGATTCTAGCTTCTCTCCATATATATGGCTCCCTATCCATCTTGGCATCCTCTACGAAACGTTGCAAGCACGACGTGAAATAATTTACTTTTTCAGGATGATTCTTTTGCCCATGAGACCATTTTTTTCTTCCGAAATAAAACATGCATTTTGAACGATAGTCCACATTATGTTTCTGCAACGCATGTTTATCAAAAAACTGACACACGGTCATTTGCTCCCGATATTTGGGACATCATACAAGAGTGCTTGATCATCTGTTGAGATGTTTGTAAAAAAAAGATTTAGACATGTCTCAGTAGAAAATGATTGTATAATTCCCAGGCATCGACCTTATAAACCCACTAAAATTTTTTTTTTTTTTTTATACGTAAGCTGACAGAAGTGGATGTTTAATCAGAAATATCTTTCAACATGGATCGAATAGACATTTTGAAAATGAAATGAATTTTACGTGGAGATCCAAATTTGACCTGTCCTCATTTCATACTTGGTCTGTCCCCATTTCGCTTTTCCATGTTTGGACTATCCTCATTTCATATTTGATCTCTCCCCATTTCATGTTTGGCTTGTTTTCATTTCATGCTTAGTTTGTTTTTATTTCATGTTTGGTTTTTTTCATTTCATGTATGGTTTGTTTCCACTTCATGTGCTTGGCTTTTCTCTATTTCTCTTTTCCATCTTTGGGTTTCCTCATTTCAGTTACCCCATTTGAACGATGCATGCCTCCGTCTCATGATTCCAGCCTTGAAAGAAGACGTGGACTCGACTGAAACGCCTCCCTTAAGGGATATTCCAACGTTTAATGAAATTTATACCTCTGATTACCGTCTGGCTCCAAGAGGCTTCCATTCCATTATTTCCTTACAAAATTATAAATATTTGGTCTAAAACTACCTTAAATATGTACCCAACTTGACCTGTTTTTTTCAGTTTGGTTCCACACACACACACACACAAATCTCACGTTTTTACCTAAAATATAACCTAAACTTGACACTTTTCATGCAAATTTACCTCTTTAAAACAATCTCACCAAACAGTCCCAATTCTGCAACTACCTCTATAAGAAACCTTTTGCTTTCTAGGTTATGAAGCCGTATGTTTATGTGATAATAATGGGAGTGTAATGATGAAAATAAATAGAAGAAAAGAATAAAAAATAAAAATAATTTAACAAAATACAGGTGAAATGAATAAAATATAGGCGAACAAATTATTTTAACATGGGGTAGAATGAAATTTCCAATTTTGGAGAAGAAATTATTCTTTCCAGATCACATTAATTCTCTGCCAACATTGGTAAGGGGAAGGACCCCCAAAATGGGAAGAATGTGCTCGTCATTAGCACATTTTCCCCATTTTTCTGGGTCTGACACTCTAGGTTCATACAGTCTGCCCTACACTCGGAGCAGGTGCCCTCACTGCGTCTTTAGGGGAAAATGCATAGGTTCTAGGCAGATGGGGCCCTGATGGGGAATTTGAAATACGGTACCTGGAAAGGGGGCACTGAACAAGAGTTGGAGAGATGAGTGACCCAGCGTCACCCACTGATCCAGATCTTGAGATCCGCAATAAAATCCGGCCACAGTAGCCTTTCTAAACATGTTGGGTTTCGTAAATTCTGTCTATATGTCCCGAATGTAGGCCCCATTGTCTCTTTCAGTCATTATTTCCAGCATATTGTCTCGAGAGGGCTCGTAAAAGCAGAGACAGGGAAGCGATATCAGTTTCCCACACTGCCCCGATGGGCAGAGCACGTTGCATAGAGCTACAACGTCGTGAAAATGCTGCTCGAACGCATTCACCGTTTAAACGTCCGGAATTTGTAATTCGTTCAGGTGCTTCCAGTATTCTTTTAAAAACTCAGCAAATTCCCCAAAGTTGGGGAACGAGTACTGGACGAACCACTGAGCAAAGTTGATATAGTCTCGCATGCTGAGGAATTAGCTCAATCGCCTCGAGTGTCCTACTTTTATAGCAATGGGAAGGCTTATGATTGAGCGATTCTACTAATAAGGATATCCAACCATGGTTCCTTAGGTGAGTACGGGTGTCACAATCCCGAGGTACTCTAGTGATCTTTTTTCTATTTCCCAAGGGGTTTACTGTCTTTGGTAAACACGGGTGTCACGACCCCGGGGTACCCTAGTTATCCTTCTCTATTTTTGACCCTCTTTCTTGTCATACAATTTTATCCTTTTTTTTCCCCCGTCTAGACCAAAGCTTAAATTGTATTAAATTTATCTGTAAAAAATTAATGTATATTTATTTCATTTGATTATTTATCGATTAACAACATATTTTAGTTTTTATTTTATATTTCGTTAAATTAGTGTCATGTTTTTTTAATCCCCCCTATTTTTTGATTTTTGTACTGCTTCTTTGTTATGTGTTTTTTACTTGATTTTGTTACATTATTTGATTTCGACTAACACCGTTGGTTTTCCGACCCGCATGTGTGCCGTGTGCGGCGTCGCGTAAAGAGGAAAATGGTGTCCTGGGGATACCTTTGCGTTTCCTTTGGGCCCCGCTTCGCTGTAGACGGGAGGCAGGAGTGAGCCAGCTTCTGTCAATCGGCTGGTGATACCTCTCTTCGGTGTTCCCGGAGAGACGTTGCTGTAGGGTTAGTCCTGCAGATAAGGGGTGGTGGGTTTACTCGTTGGATCCTCGTCCTGATGCTGTAGAGCTATATTCTGGGTGTACTCCAGATGAGTGTCGTGCCTGGTTTTTGTCAGATGACCGGCACACTACTTCCATTGTTGGACTCCGTGGTGGGTGGAGGCACACCAGGACGAAGTCGTTTTTCGCACTTACGGATCCAATGCAGCTGTGCCCGGGTAAAAGCCTTGTATTACCCAACCTTAACATTGACCAGATTTTTATTAATTTCTCTTCCGAACAGTTAAATGTCATCTAAATCGCCTTTTGCTATACAAAAGGCTCTAGTAGGAATAGGTGGTAAACCTAAATCTGTTAAAAGATTGCGATCCGGTGATCTACTAATTGAAAAACCCTCTGCTATATAAACAAAGTATTTTCTTCTAGCAAAAACATTTTTGGATTCACCTGTAAATATATGTCCACATAAAACCCTTAACTCCTGCCGCGGTGTTATTTCTGAACCTGACCTGTTAACCACTACTGATGGGGAAATTCTTGATGGATTCTCTGATCAGGGTGTAATCCAGGTCAGAAGAATAACTATAAAAAGAGATGCATTAATAATTCCGACCAAACATAATCTTAACTTTTAATAGCCCCAAATTACCGACAACAATAAAAGCCTGCTACCTTACTTGCAAAATTTGCCCGTACATTCCGAATCCTCTGCGATGTTTTAAGTGTCAGAGGTTCGGACATTCGCAAACATCCTGCTGCGGTTAACTGGCATGCTCTAGATGGGCGTCTGTTAGGCATTCCTCCGCTGACGGCAGTCTAGAGCCTAAATGTATTAACTGTTCAGAATCCCATCCGCCTGATTCCAAACTCTGTTCAAAATGGAAATTAGAAAAGCAAATTCAAGAAATCAAAATAAACAAAAATATCTCCTACCCAAGAGCTCAAAACTTAATACTACCACAAATATCTCAAACATATGTCCAAGCTAACAAATCCTCAATTGCAACCAGAACAACCCAAGCTGATGAAAGTATTACAAAAATAGTATGCCCTCCTTTGAAATTATTACAACCTTTAACATGCGTTCCGAAACCAACAATGTCTTCCAAAATTCCCGCAATTACCAAATCGTCTAACTCAACTCACAGGCACACCTCTTACCATCCACATTCTCTACGGCAACTACGTCATCAGAGAATCTCAGCCACCTGTTCCTTTAGTTATTACTACTTCCTCTGCATCTAATAGTCTATGTACATCTACAAGATCATCCTCATCCAATCAATCACTCTTCCCCTCTACAAGCTCAATGTTTACAGCCTTATCAACTGAAACGCATCCCTCTGCTCTAGAAAATTACAACGATCGGTGCCATCCAGTGGTTTGTAATGTACTCGATATTACCAGTCGACTGTACAGAAAGGGTTTTGATATAGTATTTTGCTGGCTACCGAGCCATGTAGGAATCATAGGCAACGAGCAAGCGGACAGCGCGGCAAGGTTCGGCGATGACCCATCAGCCGCTAGCAGTTCCGCTATCGGATATGAAGCGCGTCATCCTGCATCATATTTTTACGATCTGGCAGGAATCAGGGAGTCAGCAGTTGGATAACAAACTGCACTCTGTGAAACCTGTCATAGGAGCATGACCTGTGATGCCAATGAGAAGGGCCGATGTCAAACTGACTCGCCATCGAATTGGTCACCTCGTTTCACACACAGGCATTTGTTGTTGGGAGAAGATGCTCCTCACTGTCCTTCATGCATGGTTTCGTACTCAGTTCAACATATTTTAATAGATTGTCCCGTTTTTAATAATTATCGTATCACCTTTTTTAATTCATCTCATTTAACTTTATCTGACGGTGGGAGAAACCCCTACCAAAACCTATTTGCTTTTATTAATAAAATTAGATTTTTATATTTAATTTGACAAAATCTTTTTAATTGTTTTAACTTTCATTTTTATGTATGTGCATGTAGACATGCACATATATAAAATATTTGCATATATAATATATTTCATGTGTATTTTAATGATTATTTTAACATTTTAACAAACGTGTGACGCAGTATAGCCAAAATTGGCTCTTGCGCCATTAAACAACACACTCACTCACTGCAATGTAAAATACACCCATACATACCGAATCCTCTTCGCTGTTTAAAGTGCCAGAGGTTCAGACATTCACAAACTTCATGCCGCACAGTGGGCAGTTTTCCCAATCTCTCTGGCGCACGGAAATTATTTTATAGCTTTTAAGTCTTCATAATGATCTAAAATCATAGTAATTAATGTAAATAGGATATTCTTTTCTGTTTTTTACAAACAAATAAGGTTAATAGGGTCTTAACTAATTTATGCCAAGTTTAAATTTGATCAGGAATAAAATATTGCTAATTGGAACTCGTTTTTGAACAAGGATCTAAGGATATTAACAGAAGCAGTAATTAACACGCGGGATAATATAGACAAGAAATAGTGTGGCAAGTTAAAAAATTAAATTTATAATAGTTGTTAAAGATTAAACAAATACTATCAAACATAATATTGTACATATACAACAAAGGATAATAGAAAGTAATTAAAAGGACTCGGTACCCTTTGAGTATTCTTTTAATTTATGTATTTAAAAATTACATTTTAGCATTTCATACAATGTTTATTTAAGAAAATGATACGAGATAAAATTTTTCACATATTATTCACACAATTTTACAAATTTAATTTCTTTTAAAAAATTTGGAGTTTTTAAAATTCTACTCTTTTTGCGTTTTAGTTAATTTTTTGTATTATTTCTGAGGATGTTTTAAACACATTTAGGGATCGATATATTACAGTACCTTAATTAGTCTTGGAGAAAAAAATAATAAAATGTTGATATATATATATGAAGGAGAAAAGCGACTCACTCACTCACTGACTAATCACGACATCTCCGGAACTATTAAACCTACAGACTTGAAATTTGGTAGGTAGGTTCCCTTCATGGAGTGAGTGAAGATTAACGTCGCACTGTTCAGCTACACGAGGGCTTTTGGCGACGGACCACGTAATTTTGAACCATGGTCAAGTGACGTGGACGACACCTGAGCTGGCACCCCCCCTCTCCTAACTACCACACCACACCAACGGGAGGACGTTTCAGCTCTCGACAGATTTAGCGTGCATCGCTGCCCTACACGGCGGGTCTTTAGTGCTACTGGGCTCGAACTCGTGACAAAGCCAGCCACGATCCGATGCCTATACCACTCGGCTACCGCGGCCACCCCTTCATGGATAAGACGTCAGCTAAGAACGGATTTTGCAAAATTCGAACCTCAAGGGGCGTTACGGGGGTTTAAAGGGCGTTATAGAAAATTATTTCCATTACTAAACTATTAGATGTACAGTCGTGAAACTTGGTACACATATTTCTTTCATTAAGTAGAGATTCTCAACATAATGATTTTTACAAAACTCGACCTCCAAAGGGCGTTGAGGGCGCTTAAGCGGCGTTATACATAATTATTTCCATTTTTAAACTATTAGACGTACAGTCTTGAAATTTGGTAAGTGGATTCCTTTCATAGAGTACAGATCCCCTACAAAATGGCTTTTGTGAAAATCGACTCCCAAGTGGCGTTGTAGAGAATTAAGAGGCGTTATAGGCAATTAACTCCTTTTAATACTATTAGACGTAAAATCTTGAAATTGAGTAAGCTGATTCCATTCATTGAGTAGAGATCCGCTATAAGATGGGTTTTGTGAAAATCGTTTCTTAAGTGGCGTTGCGGGGGCTTAAAAGGCATTATAGATAATTATTTCCATTTTTAAACTATTAGACGTACAGTCATCAAATTTGGTAAGCGGATTCATTTCATAGAGTACAGATCCACTACAAAATGGGTTTTGCGAAAATCGACCCCAAGTGGTGTTGTGGAGAATTAAGAGGCATTATAGGCAATAAACTCCTTTTTTAAACTATTAGACGTAAAATCTTGAAATTGAGTAAGCAGATTCCATTCACTGAGTAGAGATCTGTCATAAGATGGGTTTTGTGAAAATCGTTTCCTATGTGGCGTTGCGGGGGCTTAAGCGACGTTATAGATAATTATTTCCGTTTTTAAACTATTAGACGTACAGTCTTAAAATTTGGTAAGCTAATTCCTTTCATGGTGTAGAGATCCGCTACAAAATAGTTTTGGGAAAATTGATCCCCAAAAGGGGTCACTGAGGGGATTAAGGGGCGTAATAGATAAATATTTCCGCTTTTCAACTAATAGAACCACCTGTTTGAAAATTAGAAGGTATGTTCCGTTCATGGAATAAAGTTCCTTTTACAAAGATTTTTGCGAAAACGCACCCCCAAAGGAGTGGGGTTGCGAGGGATTAAGGCGTGTTATAGAAAAATTCCTGTTTTCGAATTTAACTCATTTACTTGAAATTTGTTGAGCACTTTTCTTTAGTTGAATAGAGTTCCACTAAAAATGGATTTTACGGAAATAAACTCCAAGGGGAAGCGGGGAGAGTTATTGGGGCGTATTGATAGACAAAATTTCCGTTTTTGAACTGCTAAGACTATAATAATAAAATTTGGTTTACATGCTTCTTTTGTTGAATTGGAATCCGCTAAGATTGCTGTCAACGAGGTATTGATGATAAAAATTCCGTTTTTGCTCTGTTAGATTTAGACTTGAAATTTAGCACGCATGTTTATTTTATGAAGTAGAGATCCACTGAAAGTTGCTTTGGTGGAAATCCACTTAATTATTAGGTTAAGTGAGCGAAAAAATCTTTCTCCTTCTATTTTAGATATAAATATAAATTAGATATTGTAATTTATGTTCTTTTTATATCAAGGGGCGAGAGTGTAACAGCTATAAATATATTTTTCAATACAATCGAATTCTTAATGCTAGATATCAATAATTAATATATATTTAAACAGTATGCATATATACAACATCTTGAATTACCCAGTGAAGCGGGTGGGTAACGGCTAGTATATATATATATATATATATATATATATATATATATATATATATATATATATATATATATATGCTAAAATTCAACCAAAAAAAACCTAAATATTTCCCACATTTAATTTTTTTAAAAAAATGTATTCAATTTACAGCAAAATGGATCCCTAATTTTGTTACATGCATTACATGTAAGACACAGGGGAAAAATGGAAGTGATTGGTAAATAATTGTGGAAGAAGTGGTATTCTGAATGTGAAAAATCACAAACCGAGAAAAACAATTTTAAAGTTTATAATTCTGAAAAAATAATTATTATAAGTTTAAATAAGCATAAAATACCACACTAAAATATTAGCTATATATATTTTCTTAAAAATAATAAACTATAATATAAATCTTACTCCCCCAACAACCACGCATTATTCGACTTGGAGAAGAACTTTTCATTTATATAGCACCTTATCCATTTTTCCCCTACAACAGTGTTTCTCAAAGTGTGGGGCGCGCCCCCCTGGGGGGCGCAATGACCCTATAAAGGGGGCGCGAGCATATCGAAAATTTAAACACTTTTTTAAAAAAAACCGGAAAGAGAAGTAAAACAAAATACGTTCTTCCATAATAAAAGAAATACACAACAACACTGATATAATTTATGTTTATCATCTGGCGTTTTTTCGTCAGCAAATAGCTATCTTTGATCCCAAAACCATATTAAAGGAAAAAAAAACATTTTGTTTTATTTGCTGTATTTCCTCAATGAGAGATTTTTTTATTACGTTTTAACATAAAATATTACTCGTTAAAAGAAAAAACGAAACCCAGACCCTGAGAAAAATTCTAAGAAGATAAACAATTCACCACTGTAATTATTATTCAAATACTGTACATTAGTTGTAGAAAAAGAAAAGGAAGACATGATTCACTTTTCAGCAAGGCAGCATAATACATTTGCTAATCATTTGATTGACCTTCAAACTTACTGGTATGGTTTGTTCTACATTAGTTCCATCCCATCTTTTATGTGTTTGTTTTTCACTTCGGAAAATTGTAAATAATAAACAGGTTTACGATATTTGGAAAAAGAATTGATTGATTTAAAGGATTATTAGATCATCCATATTTTTTTCTGAATACACTTTTAACTCGGGAGTGGTGCCGCGGGGCATCTGTGATCTCCATTGAAGGAAGTTGAAACTTATCATGCAAAAGAAGAACCGGCTGAAAGAATGCATAGTATTCATGATTGAGAAACGCAATGAACATGAAACGAAAGGAAAATTTTCAAATGTTTCCTAAAGAACTCTATCAACTGAAAATATGAAGCCATAAGTATACCACAAGGTTCAGTTCGCCTTGTCAAGTGAAGTGAAGTGAAGTGAAGTGAAGTGAATGTGGGGTTTAGTGGCGCAAGGGCCAAATTTGGCCAAGCTGTGCCAAACACTTGTTAAAATAAAAGCCGTATAATTTTAAATATATATATGTTTAAAAGTATATGTACACACATATATGCATGCATGCATACATACATAAGATATATTAAAAATACAAAGAAACATACAAATCAAATTAAATGTAAAAATCCAATCTTTAAAAGGAAGGCAAAAAGGTTTCGGTGGGGGGATTCCCCCACCAAGTCAGATAAGGTTAAAACAGATGTATGAAAGAAGGTGATGCGATGATGGTTAAAAACGGGTCAATCTATTAAAATGTGATAAACCGAATATGGCACTTTACACGAGGGACATTCTGGGGCATTTTCACCCAACAGAAGGTGCCTGCGCGTGAAACGAGTGTGACAAGTGGAAAACAAGTGGACATCATGTCTTCGCACTGGTAGTGCTGCCCAATGAGAAGTGGAAGGATGAATGCTATGCAGTTTGTTGAGGACCTGTTGATACCAAGTCTTTTGCCATACACGATGGATATAGTTCTGTGCAGAAGTTTTTAAATCCTGGTAACAGACAGGCCGCTGCATGTGATCAGACATTGATCGTGCAGCAGTATCAGCCTGCTCATTACCAAGTATACCCACGTGTCCAGGTACCCAGGAAAAAATTATATCAAAACCCTTCTTTTCCAATTTTCGCAGAAGAAGAAGTATTTCAATCACAGTGGGGTGTCGGCGTTCTGTTAAAAAATGCAAGGATTCTAGAGCACTCATGCTGTCAGTGTACACACAAAAATGACGGTGGTAGGAAATTAATATATGTTGAAGTGCGATAAGAATGGCAGTTAATTCTGCACTAAGGACAGACATGGAATTATGTAAGCTAAAACTTTAAATGGTATTATTAAAAACAACACCACACCCAACATGTCCTGCAGTCTTCGACCCGTCCGTGTAGACGGGTATGTACTTAGAATACTTACTGCGATGAAAAGAAAAGAGTTGCTGATAAATAACATCGGCAGTGCCTGCTTTGTCATAGCCAGAAAAGGGGTTGTGATAGTTAAAAATTTGGATGTCCCAGGGTGGAAATGCAAGGATATTATTTTCCTGGATATTTATGTTATTTAAGTGGGCGTCATTTAGAACAGCCTTTGCTCTTTTCGAAAAAGGTTTGATGTTAAATGAACGGGCCTCATAGAGTCGGTTGAGACCAATGGCAAGAGCAAAGGGTTTTAATGGATGAGAAGGAACAGACATAGCACGAATAAAATAATTGGCACATAATTGCCTCCGCCTTAGTTCTAAAGGTGGTTGGTGGCATACCACATACAAGCTGGTAACAGGCGAAGTTCTGAAGGCACCAGAGCAGATTCTTAGAGCAGAATGATGTATTGTGTCCAATCGTTTTAAGACAGATGCACGAGCAGAACCGTACACTACACAACCATAGTCCAAAAGTGAAAGTATAAGTGCTTGGTACACTCGGAGTAACGAGACTCTATCCGCTCCCCATAAGGTATTTGATAGTACCTTTAAGATGTTGAGGGATCGTTCACACCTCTTCCGCAAGTAAAGGACATGCGGAAGAAAAGTCAATTTGCAGTCAAAGATTACTCCGAGGAAGCGCACCGCACTGACGACAGGTATTTGAATATGTCCTATATGAATAGAAGGATCTGGTTGTAGATTACGTTTCCTGCAAAAATGGACACAGCTGCTCTTGGATGGAGATATCGTGTGTCCATTCTGATCGCACCACTTAACTAATCGATTGACAGTTGTTTGCAGCTGTCGCTCAATTAGTCGCATATCTGAACCTTGACAAGAGACCTGCAGATCGTCAACATAAAGCATTCCTCGTACTGAAGGTGGAAGTTGATGAAGTATGTTACTCATATGAATATTAAAAAGGGTAACGCTCAAAACGCTACCCTGAGGAACACCTTGATCTTGCATGGATTTATGAGAATGCGTACATTAAAATAACGAACAGCTAAAAAGTTAAAAATAAAAATAGGAAGATTTCCCCTTAGGCCAAAATCATACATATTACGGAGAATCCCATAACGCCAAGTTCGGTCGTATGCCTTTTCTATATCAAAGAAAAGGGAAACCAAGTGGTTTCTCCTAACAAAGGCATCCCTGATTTGCGACTCTAGGAATACGAGGTTATCAAGAGTGGATCGGCTCTTGCGGAATCCACTCTGCAGAGGAGAAATACACTTTTCTTTCTCTAAAACTTATACCAATCGAGTATTAACCATACGTTCAAAGGTCTTACAGAAACAACTCGTCAGAGCAATGGGACGGTAACTCAGAGGATCTGTTGCCACCTTGCCCGGATTAAGGATTGGAATCACAATGGCCTCCCTCCAGCTGGAGGGAAAGCAATGCTCCTTCCAAACTCTGTTGAATAAAAAAAGAATGTTGGCCAGAGAGTTTGGATGTAGATGACGGAGCATCGCGTATGTGATTCCATCCGGTCCAAGGCTTGTATTGTGCGCTTGAGTGAGTGCCTTTTGTAACTCAGTAATCGTAAAATCACAGTTATACGGAAAAAAGGAACGAGTGGAAAAATTAAGCGGGGTACGCTCTGATTGCCTCTTAATCTCGAGAAAACGAGAATTATAAGAGGCTGCACTCGATACACTCTGAAAAGTTTCACCCAGAATATTAGCTATTTCGTCTGGGGAAGAAAAGGCAGAGTCTGATGTTTGTAAAATAGGGAAAGAAAATTCCCAATATATCCCGTTTGCTGCCTTGACCTTTTTCCGTAATTGTTTACTGGACGTTGACGAGGTGAGTGAGGACACATATCGAATCCATGATTGCCTCTGACTCCGACGCCTTACTCTGCGAGCATTTGCTTTTGCCTTTTTTAACGCCAAGAGATTATCCGTAGTGGGATATCTGCAAAAGATTCCCCATAACTTCCGCTGGTTCTTATATGCTGTCTGACAATCAGCATTTCACCAAGGTTTGTAACGTTGGAATTAATGACCTGAACTCTTTGGTATTGAGAAATCAGCAGCAGCAATCAAAACATTGGTGACTTCTTGTACAGCAGTATCAACACTGTCTGTCTTGACCATTGCATCAGTTATCATAGCCAACTGCGTGAAAAGGGCCCAGTCTGCACGACTATAAGAATACGTAGGTGGGAAGGTTTTTCCACCCGGATCAGAATCGTGAGAAAGGATAACAGGGAAGTGGTCACTATTATAGAGGTCCTTCTCAAATGACAAATTTAAATGAGGTAAGAGTGATGGTGAGTAGATGGCCAAATCTAATGTGTGAAAGGATCGTGTTGGTTCGTGAAAGTACGTTGGTTCCTCGTGATTAAGCAGACAGAGACAGTGATCAGAAAGCACCTGTTCAATCTGTCTGCCACGAGGGTTCGTCTTCACACTACCCCACAGAGTGCTATGTCCATTGAAGTCACCAAGTATGATAAAGGGTGCTGGCAACTGATCAACCAGGTTGTTCAAGTCATGTTGGTGGATAACAGTATTTGGTGGCAAGTAAAGACAGCAGACTGTGATTAGGCTCGTGGAGTGGATTCTCACGGCTACAGCCTGTAACGAGGTACGGAGTGGCAGAGCACTAGATGGAACATCGAGGGATGTAAAAATACATACGCCTCCGGACACAGAGGGTCCCTCCGTGTCTTTCCGCACACAACCATACCGACGTATCTTTGTAGTGTGACAAGACTTCTAGAAAGTCTTTTGAAGTGCTACGCATACTGGATGGTACTGACGTATGATGTCTTTTACGTCATCTGTATGCGATCTATAGCCACGACAGTTCCAAGAAACCAGGGAAGTTATTTTTTTGGCGAACTTGGCGAAAGGGGCCCTTTAAGGGATTTTCTGCCACTTGTTTAAAATCAGCCTCTAAAAGGCTCTCATCTTCTGTGGATGCCAGACCTGTGACGTAATCCGTGTCAGAAGGATTAGAGTCTGTGTCCATGGCATCCGAGGTTTTAAAAGTTTTCCGTCTGCGAGATTTTTTGGAGACGGGAGATATTTCATTGGGTAATCTTGTTCCCTCGCAATCTTTATGGATGAGTTTTTTTCAGGATTTTTCTTTAAATTGGATGTAGGTTTTATTCGCATTAAGTCTATTTTTATGTTATCTTTTCGGGGACGATGTAATTGAGATGGTTGCTCTTTAATTTTCCCTTTTGTCTTAGACATGGGAGTTGGTGGCTGGGGATTCGATATAGTAGATTTTTTTGAAGAAATGGAAGGTAAGAGTTGCGTTTGGGCAGAGGATGATGTGGCAATAGCTGTAGGAATATTTGTTCTTTGTTTGGATGATAGTGGTGCAAGTAATTGTAAAGGTGGACAGTTTATTTTAGTTATATTTTCATCTGTTTGGGTAGAATTATTTAAAGTAGAGGATTTGGTAGCTTGAGCGTAGGTTTGAGGTAACTGTGGGACTATTAATTTACGTGCTTCTGGGTAAGAAATATTTTGAGTTGTTTTTATTTCCTGTATTTGTTTCTCTATTTTCCATTTAGGGCATAATTTGGAGTCTGATGGATGAGGTTGTAAGCAATTAATACATTTAGGCTCTAGACTGCAATCTGTGGAAGCATGTCCAACAGATGCACATCTAGAGCAAGTAAGTTGACCGCGGCAGGAAGTTTGTGAGTGTCCGAACCTCTGGCACTTAAAACAGCGCAGAGGATTCGGTATATATGGACGTACTTTGCAATTTAAGTATCCAGCTTTAATGTTTGATGGTAATTTAGGGCTATTGAAGGTTAGAATTAAATTTTTAGTGGGAAAAAAGGGATGAGTCTTTTTTACTGAAATTCTTCTGACCTGGGTAACACCCTGGTCTGAAAGTCCTTCCAAGATTTCTGCTTCAGAGGAAGACAAAAGATCTGGTTCGGAGATGACACCTCGACATGAATTCAATGATTTGTGAGGAGTTACGGTTAACGGAAAATCTAAAAAGGTTTTAGCCATCAAAAAATATTTACTTTGTAATGCAGATGTAGTCTCGATTAGTAAGTCACCAGATCGTAGTTTTTTAATAGATTTCGGTTCTCCACCTAATCCTATTATAGCTTTGTGGATAACAAAAGGAGATTTTCGTGCCATTTCACAGTTTGGTAATGATAAAATTAAAAACCTTGAACATTTAGCAACGTTGTCAATAAAAAGGTTGGGTAATCCCGGGCATGAATTCAAAGAATCCATGGGCCGAGCATCATGAGTTGGGTAGGGTGAGATGGGGGTTTTAATAGATGCGTTTTGAGTTTTTTTTCCTTATTTGGATTTATTTTGAATTTTTTTTTGAGAAAGGAGGAGGAGAATCCCTTTTGATTTTCAGAGGACTAGTTTGGCAGGGCTAGCCCTAGATTCAGCAACCAGTAGTGGCCTCGGGAGAGCCCCCCGCTCTGCAATACAGGACTCTATCCAGGCACCACCTGGAACTACAAGACAGGCGGGATTATACACCAGTTGATAGAGCAGCCAGGACATGCTGGTTAGGCTGCCCCGGGCTCCTGTACTATCTGGCGGCCTGAGACGCAAAACTCAGCTTTTCTCCTGTACCCTCTACATGGCCGCTTCCTCCAAGACCCCACCTCACCAGTCCAAAGGTCTTCAAAAGTTCAAAACCCCGCTCCCAGTGCCAGATTTCCCAGGGAGCAGTCCGTTGTGTCATCATACCAATAGTGAAAACCCATCAGACACAACTTCATTCCACTCAGTCCTGGTCTGATACAGGACTTCGTGGCAGAAAAATAAAGATAATAAGTTGAACACAAAAAATCAATAATCGAACATAAAAGAAGCAACAAAATCAAAACATTGAAATAAATTTAAAAAAATCAAATGAAAAGAACGTAATATAAAATATAAACCATAATACGGTAGTAAAAAATATTAAATTGCTTACCAGAAAAAAATAAAGTTGGAACAAATTTCATTGTCCAATGTGGGTCTGTGGTCTGGACGTGAAAAGAAGAAAAGGGAAATTGGAATGGCAAGAAAAAGGGCCGAAAATAATGAAGGCTCACTAGGGTTCCCCGGGTTCGTGAAGCCCGTGTTTACCAAAGACAGTAAACCCCTAGGGAAAAGGAAAAGATCACTAGGGTACCTCGGGAGCGTGAAACCTGCACTCACCTAAAGGAGGTGAGCCTTCTGAGGGGGTTCGCCTTGTCAAAGAGACACAAGAAAGAAAAAGTTCAACTTGCTATTTGTTGATCACCAAAGGTGTCACGAGTTCGAGCCCAGTACCACTAAAGACCCGCCGTGTAGGTGGAGATGTACGTTAAATCTGTCAAGAACTCAAACGTTCTCTTGTTGCAGTGGTGTGGTAGTTAAAAGGGGCCAGCTCAAGTATCGTCCTCGTCACTTGACCATGGTTCAAAATTACGAGGTCCGTCTCCAAAAGCCCTTGTGTAGCTGAAGAGTGCGACGTTAATATTCACTCACTCTCGATCATGAAAGCTCATTAAAACTACAATAACTTGGAACAAAATACCACAGCTTTGCCAGCAAATAATATTTCTGTAATATTAGTGAAAAGTGTCTCTGATTTGCGTCCTTTATTAAGATCTTGCACTTTTGAATCAATTTGCATTTTTTCGGAAAGGTAAACTAAAGCCCTTCAAGTTGCTCGAAAATTCTGTCGAGTATCAGTTAGCATGTCAAGATATTCTAACTGATCATGACGATGAACTTGAATGTACATTTACCTCTTTGGAAAAATTTATATGTCACATGTATGGAGTGCCTAACTCTTCAAATGTTAATGATGTTCACTTCTATCTATTTTCAAAACATATCAATCGAAAAAACTCGATGATAATTTCGAAAAGAAATGTCGAAGTTTCGATTCATCGAGTTTACCACCATTAAAGCTGAATTATATCAGCATTTATTGAGAGTGTGGTATGTGACAAAGTTTTGGAGAAATGCTCATTTAAAAAATCCATCATCTTTATCGCCGTTAGCTTCCGTGTGGATCATCAATGATGACAAATACGATTTCGTTTTGTTTGCCGGGGAGCAGTTTCCATCATCAGTTGCTGACATTGTCATAAAAAGTAAAGTATTTTTTATAATATGATAAATCGAAAGAGTAAATTATTATTTAAACTATGATAACCTAATAATGAATTTTTTTGCTCCAGAACCAACACTACTAGAAAACCAAAACACAGCGCAAGTTGATGATTATGACGATATTGATAATAATGGGAGCAGTGACGATGATGACGACTATGAAGATGCATCAGTTTTTTGTGACACTTTTACGGAATGATAATACATATTTCATGGAAAAATTATTTTGACCATCTAAACATAACATGTATAAATAAAAGTGAGAATTTTGTTATTGTATCAATGGCAATTTTTCCTTTATCTTTTATAAAATCATTTTATTCAGTTACAATTAAATTTATATGATATTTAAAAAACGATATTTTCCTTTTTGTTAAAAATACTTTAATCAACTATTTATTATTATTTTAATTAGAATTTAAATATTAATTTTTAATTATACTCATCATCGAAGACATAAAAATAAAAAAAGTTGTTTCGAATACTTTAAATGGAGTTAAGTAATCCTGTCACTCTTTCGTCTGCCTACTCTGCCACTGTCTCTCTCTAACGACAGGCATAATACCGCGGTATAATACACCAATAAATCGGCCTGGCTGTTAAGTAAACAACCGAATTAATGTCTGGCAAATTAATTTAGTACTTATTTATGTATAATTAAAATAATATTGAAATTACAGACATTCTAAAATGGTTTGAAATTAACGATTCTTTTAGTACAAAATGGCATATTTGGCACATTATTTTCAACAACAAAAATGTCTGGCATTAATAAATTCATGTTGTTAATAATATTTTAAATTTATTGAAAAAGAAAAATTTCTTTCTAAAATTATTCAAAAATCAATATTTTTGCCTGAAAAGGTATGATGCTCATTAATAAACGCAGCGTTTACCGGCAGCCAGAAAGCCCGCACGATGTTCGAAGAGGCATAGAGAAAGAAATATTAAAGAATCAGCTTTTCTGAAATTCTTGTTTTTCTAACGTTGCTAGTTCTCGTACTATCAATTGTGTTCTAAAAGACATTTACAGTTCATGTGGACAAATATTGAATGTAATATGTCTGATTCTCCGAAACAAGGTGTAAATGACAAAAATATTAATGAAAAACACGGTTGATTCTTTACATTCTCGTGCAACGAAGTTATATTACAAACTCTTGTTGTAAATGTGTATGGCGCCAAGAGAGAGCGTAAAGCTAGGACTATTATCGATACCGGATCGCAAAAATCGTATCTTTTGAAATATACTTCTGAAGAATTGAGTTTTAATGTGCAGAGGGAAGAAGGATTTTGATATTCCTTGTTTGGTGCAACTGAAACCAAGAATGTATAAACATAAGTGTTATAAAATCTTCTTGAGTAGTCTTGATGGTAACTATATTTGTAAATTGGATGCTTTAGATCATGATGTCATTTGCAACGACATTCCTAGTGTAAAAAGGTGGTTCTTGGATACATGAATTGAAAACTAAAAGGATATTCTTAACCGATATTCAAGAAAACGCAGATTTCATTGAGGTACTTTTGGGTGTAGAAGTAGCTGGTAAATTAATTACTGGTCAACGAGAAAAATTAAAGACGGGCTTAGTAGCATTAGAAACTAAGTTAGGTTGGACTTTGATGGGTAAAGTACCCTGATATACCGACAAAAAAGTTGCAAGTACAGTAGAGAGTCGTTTATCCAAACGCTTATTATCCGGGACGTCAAATATCCGGACCAGTTTTTTTTGTCAACTACACGTACTGTAGATGGAAGTGCACGGAATAAATTGTGGCCAGATTTAGAAGGTGAAAAAGACTTCAATGACGACCACAGGGAGGAGAATACCGACTTTGTCCAATCAATCGCAGGATTTCAAGAATGCGATGAAGAAGATGTAGAAACCTGGATGGCATGCGATGTATAAGACAGTGGATTTTAAATGCTAAATGATGACGAGATTGTGACTTACTTGCAAGAAGAATCCGACCCTGTTGACGATGAAGACGAGGACAACAACAACAACGAAAGTAGCAAGGGTCCATCAAATGCTGACGCGTTTTCTGCGTTAGAAACAGCTATATGGAGTGATACGAACAATAATCAGAGTGCTGTCCTACTCAACTACTGCTGTTCAAGGGAATCAGAGACCCTGCAACGAAGAAACAAAGGTATTTAATGGTACAGCGAAAAATAAGTGATTATTTTCCACGATAAAGGTAAAATTGCGACATTTTGCACCTATTTTGCTTTTCCTTCAAGCGCGTTTCCCGCACATGTGATGATTTTCAATATTCGTATAGTGTCCAGTTTCATATACTGCATGGATCGCATTCAGTTTTCGGTTATCCGAACAATCACGTATACGAACGATGTCCGGTCCCAATTGGTTCGGATAAGCGACTTTCTACTGTATGAATATTGTAACTATGTTATCTCAAGAAGATATTCCTGTTTCTTCACTGTGGGATCTAGAACTACTTGGTATACGGGATACCCTTGAGCAAAATTCAATAGAAGAAAAGGAAAAAGAAAAAATAAACATATGTCATGAAAAATAATTTCAATCTCGAAACGAAGAGTTTGATTCAGAATTGAAAGTGTGTGTGGAAGATCGGAAATTAGTCGAGATTTTAGAAAATAATTAGAAGTTATCAAAATTTTTTAATGAATAAAATGTCACTATTGGAAAAAAGGATGAAATGTTGCTTGATCTGCAAAGTCAATTAAAGACTAAAAGGACTGAAATAAATTTATCTAGTCAAGCAAAGAAGTTAAGCCAATAACTAAATGAACTGAAGGAAAATAATGAAAAATTAAAAATATTGCATGAAAAGAAGGTATTCTCTTTTAAGGAAAGTCAAGGAAAATCATCTGAATTGAATAAGCTACTGGTGATTACAGAAAAAGAGCTTCAACTGAAAGAAAGTGAAACAAACTCCTTAAGAAATATGGCTAAATAAAAAGAATGCCAATTTGATGAACTTCGCCAAATGAGTGATGCATCATTAAATGAGCTTGATTGGATCGAAAAGCATTCGCGGCTAACCAAACAAGATGCAAGTTCAACCCACTATTTGCCCTATGATGGGAAGGATTATGAGAAAGTCCCATTTAAAAAAAACTTAGGATGGACAACAATGATGAAATTGAATACATTATAAATTAATAAAAATATAAATATCCTTTGACCAATTTTAGTATTCGAATTTTGAAAATTTAAATTCAAGTAATATTTATTGCTGATATTTAATATATATTTAATTACTCATTGAATATTTACTCTATATTTTAGTTTAAGAATTTTGAATTCTGTGGTCTTTTCCTGATGTTCTTTTGTATCATTCTTCAGATAATTGCATGATTATGATGTTTTTTAGTATTTTTTTTTTTCAGTTTGCTTAGCACTTTCTTGAGTTTTCTCCTAGAAGTTCTTAAACTCAAGTGAGGAGAATGTTGCGTCCTCTAGCTCCCGCTATATGAAATGAGAACTATTGAAAGCGAACTGAATAGACATGAAACGAGAACTGTTGAAAGCAAGGCCGGATCTATGTATGGGCTAAATGGGCTGCAGCCCAGGGCCCCCAGTTTCTAGGGGGCCTCGTTCTCCGTTGAAGATAACAAATAGAAAAAGATGCAATGAAATAATAAATTTCAAAATAGTAATGAAATAATAAACCCCAGTAAAAGAATAAAAATCAAAAATAAAATACCAGAAGTACCATATCAAATTTATTTTCATTTTCAAGAGCAATTTACTCTTTTGTTCGTCCCCCCTACCACCGAATACGCGGAAATTAATAATTAATAGACAGAAG
Organism: Trichonephila clavipes; assembly: GCA_019973935.1. Classification (NCBI taxonomy): domain Eukaryota; kingdom Metazoa; phylum Arthropoda; class Arachnida; order Araneae; family Nephilidae; genus Trichonephila; species Trichonephila clavipes. Next base: position 606,203 of record BMAU01019732.1, on the reverse strand, counting down.
CTCTATCATAGAGCGGCGCCGGCGAGCATCCAGCATTTATACAAATGTAGCTGCACTATTTCTGGAGCAATTCATTTTCGTGCAATAATAATTCTAATTTACAATAATATACTGATATGGTGCTGTGTCTTGTGCATACTACCTGCAATTAAAACATGGGTACCTGTTTATTCAAGTTTCAAGTAAAAAGTATAAGTGCCAATACACATTTCTAAATTATTTAAGTAGAAAGATATTGAAGTAATGGTTATTTTCTGTATTTTCAAAGATTGAAAACATGTTTTCTTCAGCTTTGTCATGTATGGTCAAAACCCCCTACATTTATTCTCAAAAACAATCCTATTAAAAACTACAACCGAGTCTCAGTAACCCATGGTTCATTAACCACAACAACCCATTGATTCTTTGGAAGGTTTGTTTCCAGTGGATTCTAAATCACCTTGTGAAGGCTCTATCCGCGTCCTTCAATTAATAAAATCCTCTTGGGAAATCTTTGGTCTTTCAAATCTAGTTCATTCACACCCAACTCTATGAAGAAGAAACTTTGATTATTTAAATTAGGTCTGCTAAATATAGTCTAGATTGTCCAGCTAGTGAAGAGAGAAAGTGAGAAGATAAGACATATTGCTACTGATCAGGTATTATTCAATTTTATAGTATATTTCAGATAGTTAATAAGTGAATGAATTAAAATTACGATTGGTAACTAGAGTTTAATTTGTGCTCAGATAATTAGGAAAGTAGATTCAATCAATAAATAAGTGGGTCGATATTTAAAGTCTTCTAATACTTTGCGTATCTCGTTATTTATCCACATATTGCTTAGATTGGGTGCATCTTTAAAATTACTTGAACTGTGTTGCTAATTGTGTGATCAATAAGTAGATTGTTTTTGGATATCCTTTCCTTCCTCTCACATCTCTAGGCGAGAATGAAAGAACCTCTTATTCCTCATAACCTGGACCTGTTGTTTCTAAACCTGAGCCAGTTGCTTCTTCATCTGTAAAGACGGTAGCTTTACCTGTGCGAAAGGTAGCTTCCGTCATTCAAACGTATTCTCGACGTAGTTATTCTCCTCATCCACGAGAAAGACGAATGAGGATTTATCAAGATATCCTAGATTACATTGGAGACCCATTTTAGACCACCGTACCGAAGACCCGATTTCAGACCCAGGGTGTTTCGGCGACCTCCACCGCCTTATGCAAAAAGCGACAGATCCCCAATTACCAAAAAATTCCTCAAATAATTTTAAACAGCCAAGGTTTGGTCGGGTTCTGTCTCGGGGACAATGGTTTCAAGCTAACCAACTGTGTTGTCTCTTATGGTTTGTATCAGGGTGTCCGAATGAACTGTTTAAATATTTACATTATCTCATTGTAGGTACCATTTGTGTTACCGACCAACGTTCCAAATTGAAATAATTGAAATTTAAAGAAATTCAAGTGAGTTGTAGCCCCCTCGAGTCCTTTCAAACGGACCCCGTGATGCTCTTGAATTTGAATTGATGAGAACTGGGGGAATGTACGTTTTGCTACCAGACGCAAAGTCATAGTTGGATTGCCGTGTAACGCATGAGTGTCACTCTCCACCAACCCATCAAACCTGAGCGGATGACTCTACCAGAGAAACCTGAGCGGATTACTCAACCACCTGCACAAATTCAATTACCAGATCCAACTGTCTCTCAACCATCTGTGCAGATTCAATTCAGAAAGACACCGGATCTGATGACTCGACTCCTTCAATTCCAATTACCAGATACACTTGTACCACGTGTGCAGATTCATCTACCAGATCCACCTGTCCCTCAACTACCTGTCGACACTTTAGAACCAACCATTACGGATGATGCTTCATTCGACCAGCTAATGTAATCCGTGTTTGGAACTCAAGAGTCCACCTAATGCTCTGTTTTCGAACAGGTGATTCAAGCACCCCTGATCCACACCAAAGAACTCCAGCTGCTTCACACGGTGCCTTCCCTATGTGATGAGAATAATGATCTCATGTCGTTTCTAGATCATTTTGAAACGGGTTGGCCATGGAGCAGCAGGAAACACCCATGGACTTGACGATGGACAGACTAGACAATATTGTGAAAAATAAAATTAGATTTTAAGTTATTAAACACATGGATCCGCGTTTTGTTATGTAAATAATTATTTTTGTCTTGTACGTAAATAGTTTTGTAAATAATTTTTTTGTAAATAAATAATGTATTTTACCAGAAATAAGTCTCCTTTTTTGCCTCCCCCAAAATACCAACACAAGGATAAGAAAAGAGATTTCGGCACAAAATTTATATTGGGCCAGTGTAGACATCGCACTACTCTTATGTTCGGAAATCTTGGTCCTTGGCCAGATCGAGTCCCGTATTACGAGTAAGAGCATCTTTATGCCATCATTTTCTATCCCAACTTTGGCGTGCACGTTTCTCGGTCATTTGGAACAACGGTAACTGTATTTACGAGTCATTTGGATCTGACGGGGGGCAAAGGAGTAGACTGGGAGTTTTTTTCAACTGGGTTGTCCCCCATCTCGCCGAGTTTGGGATGCGTATGAACCTCAAAATTCGGATGCGTATACTTTGGGTGTCATGCATTGCACGTGGCTGACGGACATGTACGTGACTTTGTTCACGTGGTTAGACGGCTAGGAAATGCATCGGGGTGAGGACCTACCTTGACGTATGTTGTGTCTCCAACGATGGAAATGGTCTTTAGAAAAACAGTTGGATCGCTCGCATCGACAAGCTTTAGCAAATAGGATTCCAACTGACGTCACGCTGCTTGAGCAGATATAAGGCGAGCAGTTAGCAGCTACAATCATTTTCGCTTAGTGACGCAACATGTCTAATAGTAGTAAACCAGCCTTTTTTGCTCATGCCAACGTTTTTCACCACGATGGCAAGCCAGTGCCCATCAAACTGTTTATTGCCACGATTCCTAGGGATGGTAGTGATGCCGAAGTAATATGCATCACCGTAAATCATGCCGGGCTGACCATGACGCCCAAAGACATTCGATCCATCAACTACACGAATGCCCGTCTCCGTCAAGTACGCCCATTATTCAACAGTATGCCCTTTGAATATTTTCCGTTTTGTGCGAGGGACAAGTTTTCCCTGTTGGTCCAAGGAAACAGTTATCTTTTGTTGGTCAGAGGAATGGACCAGCAAAAAATATTTCAAAAGTTGGGATTGCTTACCACGGCCTTGGAGATGCTTCCCAAAGACTTTTGCGACGGAATCTTTCTCAACCACTAGCATGATGACATGCACATGGAGGGGCATATATCAGAATGCACCCACACAGGTCAAGTCATTATTTTTCAAAATACCTGCAGCAGTTTAACAAGCTGCAGATGCGATGTGTGAAGACAACCCTGGGTCTCACCCTGGACACCAAGATTAATTTGAGGCAAAGAATCACTAAGAGCCATTTTGTATAATAACTTGTATTTATTATATCAAGTCCAAAAAAAACTTTAATAACATATAACATATATATGTTACGTCAAATGAAAGGGATTTACCTTTTATATTAAATTAAATTACGAATTATGAAATTAATTAATTAATTATCATACTCAAGATCAAATAAGGTCTACCGAAATAGGAGGTCCGAGAAATACACGTACTCGAATTATTAACTTTCATTAACTTTAACTAATTTTACTAAGCTAACGCTTATTTTAAGCGTACATAAATTATATTTACCACTGGCTATATCAGCTTTCTGGTTCTTCCGTAGAATAAGTCTTCACTATCTTAATCTCATGGAATCCTCTAAATTTGAGGTTACTGTTGCTGGTTCAATAGCCTTCATCATGCCTGCTAGCTTACAACGCTCGACTTAAATACCCTATTTACTTTGCATATCCCGTTCACCTTTTTGGAGTTGATTGGAAATATACGAGAATTTATAATCCCCAAAAAGACGCCTAAGAATATTAGTGGAAAGGTTCCGTACAGATTCGTCACAAATGGAGCCAAAAAGTTTATGAAGAGTAAAAAAAAGATGATTGGACCGAACAAAAGGAGTGCGAGTCGACTCGGTCACCTCTTTTTCGGGTCAAATGATGTACCAAGATTGGAGTGTATCTCTTTAAAAACTTGTGATAAATTAAAAGATAATTTGTGCTGGATGAAAAGATTTCTTTCGAGGATGTGTCAGCAAGCCAATCGGTGTTTGGATACACTGATATTTTTTGAAGGTTGGAAAGCACCAGTAAGATAATATGTTTCTAGTTACATTGACATTTTTTCAAGGTTGGAAAGCGTTAAACAATAGGAATTAAATTACGTGACCCACCAGATTATAAAATGCGCGTGATTAGAGACATTTTCACTCTGAAGCAAAATGTCTCACATAGCCTTCTTTGCACTTGCTAACGTGTTTCGCTATGGTGGTAAGCCTGTACTCATTGAACTATCCATTACCAGCATCCCGAAGGATGATGCGGAAGTAATTTGCTTTACCGTGAACCATTCCAATCTCATGTTCACTGACAAAGATTGTCGGGTCAACAGGTACCTCAATCATATTTTCTCTCTGAAACGGCACATCCCTCTATATATGCCCCTTGGAATACCTGTCCTTTTGTGTTTTTCCCAAGGAAACAGGGGTTTCATTGTCGTGAAAGTATCGGACCAGGGGAACAATTTTTGAAAAACTGGGACTTTTTACAATCAACTTGAAAACACTGCCGGAATTCCAAGATTTGCTAGATTGCGGCCAGCCTGAGCACATGCACGATGATGTGTACGAATTCTTTCGACATTTCGCAGTGCACCATGGTGAAATCGAACAGGTTTGCATGTTACCTATAGAAGTTTAACTAGCTGCAGGCCGAATTTACACTGGTGTGCAAAAATTACGAATGAGACGGTTTTTTCAATATAACTTTGTTTCAAAAGCTTTCCAAATCAACACATTTAATACTGTAAGATCCCCAATGCGTAAGGACATGTGTAATATGTAAGCAACACTTACTAAAAGAGAAATCAGAGGGATAAAAAGAAGCTTTATTGAAAAAGTAGCATGGAGCGCAATGCGACTGAAGGCCGAAACATCCCTGTGATGGGTGTCCAACAAGAAACATCCAGTCTTTAGTAGGGGATATGATCTCCCCTGACTGCTAGGCAGGTTTCACAGCGTCTGCCCATGCTGAGAATGAGGGTGTCAATGAGTTGTTGAGGAATTGCTGCCCATTCGTCTTGCAGCGCCAATCGAAGCTCCCGAATCGTTACTGGTGGTAAGGTACGAGCTGCCACTAAAAAATCCCATACATGCTCCATGGGATTGAGATCCGGAGATCGTGCCGGCCAATCCATACGTTCAATATCCTCACTCTCTAAGAGCTGTTCGGCAGCTACTGTGCGATGACATGGTGCATTGTCGTCCATGAAAAGGAACTGCAGACCCATAGCGCCTCTAAAAAGACGCACATATGGAAGAAGAATCTCGTTACAATAACGGGTCCCGTTGACTGAACCTGCGTCGAAGATGTGAAGGTCTGTACGACTACCAAGCATGATGCCTCCCCAAACGAGAACACCGCGACCTCCATACCTGTCCCTTTCAATGATGTTCGAGGGATGATTGCGGCTTCCGCTCTCTCCAGATGAGTATGCGATGAGAATCGCTACTCAAACTGAATCTGCTCTCATCTGTAAAGAGTACTCGTCCCCATTCATTGTCTCTCAATTCCGGTGTTCCCGGCACCACAGAGAACGCCTTCTCTGATGGGCAGGCGTTAAAGGTACACACCGTACAGGGCGTCGTGCAAACAGACCACCTCCGTGCAGTCTTCTGGCCACGGTAAAACGCGATATCGGTCGTCCGGTCGCCTGTGTCATGTGTCTAGCGATTTCTCCCGCTGTCTGCCACCTGTTTCTTCTGGCCTGTAAGACAATGTACCAGTGATCTGCGGGTGTGGTTCCTCGTGAACGACCACTACTGAACCCCCGGATAGCTGTTCTTGTAGTTTGAAATTGTCTCCAAAGTCGTGAAACGATGCTGTGAGCAATTCCTTACTCTGCAGCCACACTTGTCACACTGCGGCCTTCCTCCAACTTCTCCCAATGATTCGACCTCGGGTAAAAGCATCCAGATGTCGTCTAACAGATTGATTATTCGCCATTTCTCGCTGAGGCAGCAACTCGGTGTGATTTTAACTGCTATACGGCGTGCAATCTC